>ML993848.1:0-58419 GCA_010093945.1 Delitschia confertaspora ATCC 74209
TGCCACCTAATTCCCAATCGGATCTATGAATACGTGGTACCAATGTTTAGAGCAAAGTAAACCCGACTCTAGAAGGGTGTCCCTCTAAAATTCAAAACTTTTGCCTTTTCCTCCCCTTATACTATTCCAATCTAGCTATGGTGACTTTTCTCACCCATTAGCTATACCACTAGTTACTAGTTCCACATCTGCCAGTGCTGCCGCCCAGGCAATGGAAGGGTTATCATGACACAGCCTGAGATAGTTGGAAGGGGGCACAGTCCCCTATACTGTGACGGCTCACATGCTTGCATAGGTTAGGTGGATTGCCTTGGGTAGGTTGACCATTTCGTAGTGAATGATGAACACGTGAGTGATCAGTAACTCTGTTGGGTCGCTTAGTCACTAGTGCGCGGAGTACACCTACCTAGGACTTGCTGCCCACCCTTTCCTCCTTCTTCTTCTCTAATTCTTTTCTTCTCATAAAGTTAGCTACCTGGGTAATCAATATAATGATTGACATTCTCTTGCGCAACACCGTGACATATACTCTCTTTTGCAATAGCCTTTACGACTTGGAAATGTTCAAGTATGGTTGTTTCTCGTAACCATTTCGCATCAGCTTTTGCCGTTCTCTTCTCATTTAAGATCTCCTGGAGCGCTGTAGTGCCTGTTGTTAGGAGGAGATTTGCATAGGGCGGGGTATAGTTAGGGTAGAATGCTAAGATCTGTCGGGGTGTTTGTCGACCAGTCCCACATGGACAGTCCAGAGTGATTCGCGGAACTTTCCTCCTCGCCAGCCATTCAGTCCAAGGACTTCTGTACGAAGTGGAAATACTGCAGTTGCTTTATGTTTAGGGACGTCATCATAGAGGCGAAGCGGTTGGCTTGCCCAACTTCCCGACCAAGTGGCTGAAGTTCGGCTAGCTTTATTGCTTCCTGCTGCCACCTCTCGTTCCAAACAGCCATAACTGCCTTGTCAATGGCTACATGCATAAGAAGATGTTATAAACTTCTAGATAAAACTGAGGAGAGATTACTCTTCATTCTAGACCTATCTTAATTCTCTAACCTCTTTTCTACAAAGGATTTTTTTTTTTAAAGAAGTCTAGGTAAAAGAGGACAGAAATCTATTCTTCTTACAGCAATACACGTTCATAGAACAAGCACAACCCAAGAAGATATCAACACGTTATTAATCATCCGATCCATTTAACATACCAACAGGCATATGAGACCTCCAGGCTTAGCTTGCCTAAAGAATATGAAAAGTACAATAACCGATCCCGTCTTGTGCTTGCTAGGACTCCGATCTAATATGCAATGTCCATAAGCCACTAGGCTTTTGGAACCTATAATCTATGACAAATACGCCATGGATCCCACAAACACTATCAACAAGCACCATTCATGATCTCATCATGCCTAATCCATATCCCACAGGTAAGTAATCAGATCTTTTAAAATGCATTCAGATCGAATTTCGACTCCGCTTATGCTCACCATGCTCCGGGTTCGGTGTACCAGCGCGTTTCCGCTTGTCCCTAATCGTAGCGGGCTCCTGATTCTTAGTATACTCTAGACCATTGTTTGTCACTTCGTCTTCTCAACACTCACAAGACTGTCGCCGGTCTTCTGGCGCTTGAGGTCGGCGGAGCCATTGCCATTAGCATCTCCGTGGGGTACAGCTAGATCTTGAACAGGGGCAATGGTTCCATTGCCATCAACATCTTCCTCGGGTTTAGCAAGATCTCCGACGGGAGTAACGGTTCCATTTCCATCAGCATCTCCACGAGGCGTACCCAAGCCTCCAGACGGAGCCTCAGAGCCACCGCGAGTGGAATCGATGGAAGCGGTATCCATGTTATCGGGTACCGACAAGGAATCCAGCCTCTCTGGGGCCTCCTCTTCCACGCTCATTTGGAGAAGATGGCTGAGCGTCAACGACACGCCTCCAGCTCGCTCTTTGGACGACCCATCAAATGTAGATAGCTCTTCCCTGCGGGGCATAGCGACTACATTTCCTTCAGAGTCTAGTAAGTTGCCCTTGGCATCGAAGATACCGATCCAGTTTGGGAAGACAATCATTGAGTGTGTATCGCGAT
The DNA here is from genome assembly GCA_010093945.1 of Delitschia confertaspora ATCC 74209. Classification (NCBI taxonomy): domain Eukaryota; kingdom Fungi; phylum Ascomycota; class Dothideomycetes; order Pleosporales; family Delitschiaceae; genus Delitschia; species Delitschia confertaspora. Next base: position 2,085 of record ML993848.1, read on the forward strand.
CCATGAAAAAGTCATTCCACATCGTGCTCGAAACTAGGACTTTTGGAGGTCGGAGACCGGCGTCGATGCAATTGTTGCCGCAATACAGGAGAGACACGGTTCGAAGTTCACCTTCTTTGCCGAAAGGTAAGTTGTCTACGACAAAGCCGTTGAGTTTCAGGCGTACAAGAGGAATAGGCTGGTTCCTATCCAAGCCAGATGCGATGCGGGCCTTGCGGATGCAGAGGTCATCGAGGTATTCCCCAGTACCGTACTTGTAGTGAAGCAGCCCTTTGCCATCCAGGCCCCTGTTACAATCTTAGTATGGGCGCCTGTAAGGAACCACACCGGGTGAAGCCATCATACTTGTAGGCATTTGCCTTGTCTTTCGGGACATTCAGCCCAACGACATCGTAAGCTTTGATCCAGCCTTCTTGGCGGACAAGCGGCTCGGCTGCCATTTGAAGGTCGAGCACCTTCATCGTGCACTTGCTCCGGTATACAGTCTCCCAGATGATGGACTGGTACGATGAACGCATTCCCAAGATACGAAGTTCTTCAAGGTTCGTGTAGTTTACCAATGGTGTCATTTCTTCAGAAGAAAGACAGATCTCATGGTTCGCGTCCGTGACGTCGAGCTGCACCGGACTGCTCACATCGATAACGAGTTTCTTGAGGTTGTGCGGGAGGACTTTCCACACGGCTTCAGTAAAAGGCAGGCCAGATATCCATCTGCAAAGGTATATATTAGCAGAATTCTTTCGAATGACAGCCGTTAGAGTATCACTTACGTTAGTTCATGGAGATAGGGGAATCCCTTAATGAGCTTGCAGACGAATCCAACAGCTTCATTCCACTCTTTCTCCTGCCTCGTCACTCTCCGCGTCTAAATTCAGACTGTTAGCTCCCATGTTTTGCAATATCCACAGTCACACAAGCCTTACAACTTGGCGATATTCAAGGAATGACTTACCTCGTCGTACAGATTTTCTCCACTTTCAAACCGCTGGTTATCAGGCTCAAAGGAATAAACCCACTCGCCCAGGACATACAGCTGCGTTTTCCCCTTAAGATAAGTCTCATTGCTGAGGAGGCGTTCAACTTCGTATCTAACGCGTTCACGAGAGTCTCGAGAATTCTTGCCACGATCATCAATGTCCAGCCACAGAGTCACACAGTCGCCATTCTCGAAGTCAAGGCGGTGCTGCGCGGCCCAGTCGAAAGGACGGGTCTCCTTTTCGAGATGCGTTGGATAAGACATTCGGTACGAGCAAGAAGTGAAGTGTTAGTGGGTAGTGGTGTAGTGATATGTAGTGTGGTGTTGTTTGGGGGCGGCGGTGAGAATAGTTTGTGAGGTTGACAAGGACGGTGGACAAGGTGGGAAGATATACAGAGAGGGAAGGAGCTTCGAGGAAGGGGCTTCGAGGAAGGAGCCTCGAATAACGAAAGGCGCGCTCGGACCACCACTTACATGTGATAGGAAGTCGCGGCTGGGGCGAAGGTGAAGGTGAAGGAGAAGGAACGAAGAAAGCTTACCTCAGTCGGCGAGTGAACGATATGACGTATTTACGCCTGCCGCCTTGAATGCCTGTCAACTTAAGAAAGGCGGCCATATAGACGTGAACTAAGATAGTATGAAAATGGACAGAAGTGTACTTTAGAGCACCTAATTGTGACGGAGCTAGTCGTGATGCGTGATACCTCTATATACTTTATGTACCAGTAATACGGCTCGGCCCAAGTTTAGCTACTGCACGTTATTTATAACCCCGAATCACTCGACGGACTCTTTACACTACCATCGTGCTTCCCCTTTTTCCTCTTTACTGTCCTTACTACAGACTTAGACCGGCCATTACCATGCCACCCACGCTTAGGGTTGATTGGTTGCATAAACCCATCAATATGCACAGCACCATACTTTCTCTCCATATTATTTGAGTCGTTTGTACGTGGATCATAACCATGGACCCTCTTAACATGCTCCACTACGCGATATGCGATCTTAAACTCCTTGTGATGGCCCCAGCAGTCAGTGTGCGGGCAGTGTATCATCCCAGGCTCAAACAATGGCCGTTTGACACTAGACGGAATGCCTGCTGATGTAATAGTCGTGGCATCTGGCGAGGGAATAGCTTGGGGAGTATATTGGATGAGCTGAGATGGAGGTTTTAAGACATCGCCTTCCTCAAACTTGCGGAAAGCCATCCCTTCATTGAACAACGAAGCACAGCGTTGAGCAGTCCGAGCGACGGCTCCTTCGTCCCACCCAATCATCGAAGCAATGCCTAGAACCTCGCTCCAGTCTATTAGTCCCATGTGATCTGTCCTTTCCCCAAACCTTCTGCCACTCTTCGTGCTTCTTGCTCTGCCACGCTGCCGTTTGGAGGCAGACCTGTCAGCGGAATCACTGCGTGCTTCGGCTTCCACATGCTCCTCAGGATCGAGATTGGGTTCGTTTCCAGAATCATTATCGCCTTTTCGGGGCTGATGTTTCTTCTTGGTCTCTCTTGAAGGACCATTTTCAGCACCAGACAAAATACGAGAAGCATCCTTAATTCTGCTCCCCGCTCGTGACCTTGATCTTGAACGAGAAACTGAAACATCGGATGCTGCTACCTCGCTACCTGAGGTGTCGCTACAAGTGCCTCCGAAATGGTTCAAACGAGTTCTGCGAATGGTTAACGCGAGATTGTCCAGCTTAGAGAGGATAGAGTTAATCGACGGTTGAAGTATCCGTCGAGCTTTGTCATCGTCCGTTAGAATGGCTGGTTCTGAAAATAACGGCTCTGTTATTCCCTTGCGCTGGATCTTAGAACAGCGATTGTACTCAGACTCTGTCCCGCTAAACCTTGTGGTATCCGTCGTGAAGTCCTGACTCTCTCGCATTTCCACATCAGAAGCGATATGTTGAGTTGCTGTAGAAGTTGACCGCTGGCTCCGAACGCTCCTTGATCTGGCTCTTGATGTTGCCCTAGAGCCAGCTCCCTTTTCGTTCAGTGTATCATGAGCCTCTTCCCCCTCGTGCGTGCTCTCCCTAGCCCGCCACTTCTCCTTCGCCAGCCTCAAGAAAACGGCCAAAAGCTCCTCCTTCAACTCGTCTCCTACCTCTTCCTCCCCCAAACCTCCAATTGTCCACTTCTCATCTTCCACATTCGCCCTTTTCCTCCCAAACACCTCATCCGGCTTAGGGGCTTTCCCACCTCCCAGTGGCCAAGCCGTCCAACTCCTAAACGGTACCAACTCCCTTTGCACGACCCCAAACGGATCCGTAAAATTCAACTCTTCCCCCTTCCTCAACCACAAATCCTTGCTTTGCCAATTTTTGATCATCGCCAAACGCTCATGAGGTATACGCACCCGCGCCTTCAGCGCATGCGCATTATACAAATGCGCAGCCAAATCCCCGGATTCGATTTGTTCCAGCGACGCCGCTACTTGGCGCTCGCCCTCAGTATATCTCTTCCATTTTTGCGATGTACCAAGAAATCGGTTTGGACGTGAGGGTTCTTCTTCGAGCTCGCTATCATGGTGCTCGGGCTCATCCTCCGATGGCTCCTCATGATAATCGTCATCTGAATCGTCTCCACCTCCACCAGCATTCACCTCAAAAGCAGAATGTTGCTTTCTGATATCTTGAGCAAATTGCACTGCATGGTCCACCGTGGGAGCCGATGAAGGATGCGCATCTTCGCTTTCATGCGACGATATAGGCCGTGGAGAAGTGCCGGGACTGTCATAAGTTGCATCACCACCGAATAAGGACATCTTGGTTCTTGTATATGTCTAGTTCGTTGGTCGAGGGCGTTGCTACGGGGATGGAGTCCAGTGCGCGGAACATTGTTGTGAGGTGAAGTGCGAAAAGTGGCTGCGGGGACGCGAAAGCGACAGACATAAATTACGCGATCACGTGATACCGCGACACCGCGGATCTTAAAAGAATATGGTTTGAGCCCTTTATAGAAATGCTTAATAGTGAGCCTTCATCAATATCTTTATACTGCAGACTGCTAAAAGGATGTTAAGAGACTGCTAAGAAATGACGGGATGCGCAGTACAATGACAAAAACTATCACCAGGGTGAACGAGTTCGTGTGCGGCTGCCACCTTACCTGCATTCAAAGAAGTTGGACAAAAGCGTTTAATTCAGCTTTGGTTTGTTGTAAAGGCAAATTGCACTGATCCGAAGTTGGATTGCCCTTACGTTTCGGTAAATTATTGGCCTTGCATACTGATATAACGCCAGATGGAGTTCGAGAGCATTTTCGAACTCATGCATCACCTAGTATTATTTCGTCCATTTGAGAGACTGAAGCAATCTGCTGTACGGGTATTCCGCTTATTCTAATAACTCAGAAACTCACCCAATCAACCCACAGCTCCAAAAACCTTCTTCTCCCTTCATTTCCCCCGGCCTTCTCCTTAAATTCTTCAAAATTTAACAACCCCATTCCCTTGCGATCCTCTGTTTCGCCATCAACCTGGTCCAGAACCGCTAGATGGCATAAACGCACCTCTAACGAGCTGGCTTGGGCGGCTTGGCGACGGATTTGGTAGTCTAAGAAAGGAATGGTTGAACGCCACGCTTCAACTTTCTGGAACCAGCAGCTGATTGTTCCTCGATCTATGTTTGCTGAGACCGTGGATAATGACTCGGATCCGTCAACGTCCGGCGATATCAAAAGCCAATCCCGTAGACTGTTGTGTGTCAATAGTGCCCTAGCATCACCGTAAAATGATGGAGTGCCGACTGCAGCGTCTGCAGATAGGACAGTTGGAATGTCATGGCGTGCATCAAGGGTAATGTCTGCAGAGCTGTTAGGTCGGAATTGCGGAAAAGTAGGGTCGGATAAGGCGTTTTCATCCTCGAGATCGCTTGCTGGAGTCTGAAACTTCCGCATCTTACTTAATTCCCACGGAAATTGAAGATCTACTGGGATGTCGTCCGCCGCGTCTGGAATCTCCTTATCGATCCACCCGGACTTTGCAGATAACTCGAGCAAGGCCGTGCGGAGTTCGTAACAAAGGTACATTCGAACCAGGTAGGCACTCCACAACTCCAGAACACTAGGCTCCCTATTCAATGGGTAGCTTTCTTGAGTGGATTCAACCCATTTTTGCTCTGCGGGCCTAATAAAATCAATGGAGAGTAAACTTTCGATTCTGGCTCGACTGGACCGGCAGGACTTGATCATCCCTGCTACAGTTGCTTGTTGCGATAAACCCGAACTACCGCAAACAGACAGGATAATAGACTTGCAGTATTCGACAGCCCCAAAAGCGGCAACAACTCTGTTAATTGTCATGTCTGCGTTGAATTGTTCAGCAATGCGCTCGAGTTGAGCCTTGTATTTCTGTCGCAGTGCTCGAGTTGCGGCGGCGTTAAGGGCCAAGTCCTCTTTCTCGAAGAACAAAGGCTCGAGAAGTTCATTAAATCCTTGCTGTGTGATCTGGTAGAGTAGGTCCTTTCCTAGGTCCTTTTCTGGTTCCGGGATTTCATATCCACCCCATCTCTCTCCGATAGGACGCGAGGACGTAGATGCATTGGAGTGCGTTTCGGCGTCGACATCGTCTTGGAAACGTACCCTCGATGAAGAGCGTGACGATCTTGTGTGCTCCCGATCTGGAATTGCCGGCGCCTGCCCAGCTGATCTGTGATTTGGTGGCCGCCTCAGTCCTTCCTCTTCGTCCACATAGAACTGTCTCCTCTCCCACCTCTCCCTGACTCGCAGATCCTGCAAATTTTGTCCATTAGGACCAACCACTGTTTCAGCTGCGGGTATGCCACGACTTGCAAGAGCCGGTTGGCCCGGTTCAGTCATTTCCATAGTCATTCCGAGGATTTCCTCACGTTCAGCAACGTCCTCTAGGTCTTCTTCCACTGTAGATTTTCCTCGGTAATCTCCAAACTGGTCCGGGATCCCCTCTTCAGGTACTCTGCGAGGTAGCCCGGATGGTATGCTCCGATCAAACGCTGACCCAAGAGGCTGGTTGGAGCGTATCTTGTCCAAGGCACCGGTTATATCCAAACTCTCCGCGACGTAGTTGCGTACCGCCTCTTGCTCGATGGCATAGTATGCTCTGAAAAGTCTCAAGACATCTCTACGAGATATATACCCATCCCCATCAATGTCATATGTGTCGAAGACTATTCTGAGTTTACGGTCGGGGTCTCGCGAATGCAAGCCATCCAAGCCCTTGACGAATTCTTCAAATCCAATGAAACCGTCCTTGTTGGTATCGTAATAAGCAAATATACGGTCGTATATTAGGTTCGGCGCTGATGTAAATGTTGGATAACGCGGGATGAAAACTTGATTGAACGATCGTCGTTCAATAGCCCATCCGATCTTGTTCGGATCTCCTGCCCATTCTATCGATGCCAAGCAAGTGAACTGGTCCCACAATGCATCGATCTCTTCTCCCTCCATATGCGTGGACTCAGTTAAACATTTTTTCAAGGACGCATTTAGCGAACCACGTATCTCGTCAGGTCTTCCGGGATACACTACAGGTTGTTTGGATATGCCCGCATAGGGTACTGGCACGCGGATCTTCTGGAAAATATGGGTTATGTTATGGGATTGGGTCGCTTCGCAGTCTGAACAGAAGTCAAAGTCTTTACAATTGGTGCAACGCCAGCGAATTCCGCGGATGGGAATTGTGTTGCAACCATCGCAGGTGATGCCCCGGTGAATAACCCCTTCATTTCTTGCCTGCTCTTCGGCGATGTGATATATTGTCTGTTGGAGTGCCTGGGCAGGCTGTTGTCTTGCATTTCCATCAGACGGGGAGAATGATGCCTCGGTTCCCGCAACACTCTCTGCTCTGTTATGTGGTATATCTGGCGGCTGTTGAGTGGGCCTCTCAGTAAGCCGATCAGTAATTATGGATGTCAATTCCGGTGAGAAACGATTATCAAGCGACAAAAGCATGTTACCTCTCTCACTAGGCAGAGTTGCTTCGACAATTCGATTAAGGGCAGTGTCAAAGAAGTCTCGTATCCAAGTATCAACCTGGTCTGGACTCGCACTGGGCTCCTGGCGGCGAACTACTTCGCGGAAGACGAACAGTGGAGGAAGTTCTGAAGTATTTAGATGAATCGGAGTACCCAAGAAGTCGACTTCACCCAGCTCTGCTGGCGGAGGGATTCGTGGAGGTGTAGGAGTGGGCGCCGTCCGCTGTCGTGGTCGTCGTGTGGCATTGCTCCTATGCAGGCCACTCGGCGGGGAACTCTGGAGGCTTGTGTAGATGAGGTATGCTGCAGCCAAAGCAGCCGCAGTGCCAGTGACCCATGCGATCGCAGGCCGGTGGCGCGAGAGGGACGAAGCCGAAGGGTGGGCCATGAACGAAATGCTGGATGAAAGGACGAATAAAGGCAAGTCAAGAGTGAGTGATGGTGGAAGAAAATGGTGGTTGAGGATGGGAGAGCATGACGCCTCTTGAGAATTGAATCACTTCACTGGCATGACGGTAGCAACATGGAAGAGTAAGGGAGCTTGCGTGCACGTCAAACCTCACAATTGTTCAGGTTCTGTGATGTTGAGGATGCTGCTGCCAATCACGAATGCACGTCATGAGCTATGCTTAGTAAGCTATCATTATGTAATCCGCTCGTCAAACTTCATTCTCAAACATCGATTTCCTACATTTGTACGTACCATATCTCTCATCGTCTTACCTGTTTGTTTGTTGGCTTCTGTAAATCACATGGGCTATTTCTTCAAAGAAAGTGGCCAGCTGCCTCACACCACTCACCAGCTCGAATGACCACCATCTATCCTCAAATCCGATCCAGTCTGAACAAATTAAGTATCAATTAGCTTATGCAAATGGATCATCAGTATACCAAGAAGAGCTTACCATAAAACTGCTAGCATCACTGATCAAAAACACCCCAGCGCCGCGATATTCCTTAGGGGCTGAAAGCCTGCCTAGCATGTTCTGCTTCGGCCATTCCGTCTGCCTTTCTGGAAACTCTACGAAGAGATTCTCCACCATCTTTGTGACTATGTATCCTGGAGAGATGGTGTTGACACGAATGTTGTACTCGCCCCACTCGGAGGCTAAGTTACGGCCCAGCTGGATTACGCCGGCTTTGGAGGCGTTGTATGCGGGACATATCAGGCCCTATCCACAAAGTCAGTCATCTATACTGCTAATATTGCAAGGGTGCAAATCTTACCCGGTTAGCGATCGTGCCGCTCATACTAGCAATCAATGCAATGCTACCTCCATTGCCAAACTTAATCATCTGCTTAGCAACAGCTTGAGCAGTCATGAAGACACCCGTTATGTTGACCGCAAACATGCGATTCGCATCCTCAGCCGAGTATTCGAGAGCTGGAGTCTCCTGCTGTATCCCCGCCGCGGCAATCAGTCCATCCAGGCGTCCATGCTTGTCTGCTATCTCCGATACAGTCTTATTCAAATTCGGTACATCCCGCACATCGACTTGTCGATAGTGCAACGAAGTTCCCAGCTCCTTTTCAGCACGGGAAGCGATGTTGTGGAACCCAGGAGATGGCTCCTGTAGTACGTCCAGAGCGTATACTGAGCAGGATTAGAAGATGATCTACTCAATTCCATCAGGAATGCAGCAATCCTCACCTATAGCTCCTGCTTCCAGCAAAGCTTCCGCTTGCGTAAGACCAAGCCCTCGAGCTCCCCCGGATACCAGCACCACTTTATCCTTCAGACTGAATTCTGGAAGACGTGTGGTCCCTAAAAATGGAGCATCCGCGGATTTTCCAGCAGGCGTACTGGATCCATCGGAGCTGAACCTCTGCTGGCTGCAGATGACACGAGGAGTTGCGCGTGTTGAAGTTATGAGGCTCGGTCTTATTGCACATACAGTGTGAGAGATGCGAGGAAGGGCCCGCAGCAGAGGACGCGAGGTCGACGCCATTGTAAAGCTATATGTATGAAGAGGAGGGAACAAAACAAAGGGAAAAGTGAAAACAGGCTGACAAGATTCAGCTGACGATAAAACCGGAAATCGCCAGATTCTTATAGAGCCTGAATAACAAGGCTTTATTCCATATCAACCATCCCGCGACCGTTCGCTTGTGACTGGAAATGTGAATTAGGCCTGGCCATCTCGCTAGTGCCGGCACTTCTATGAAATACAATTGCTTTTTCATAGTACGCGTGGAAGGCAGTACGGCAGTGGTCCAAGATTGGAGCTCCAGAGCTCTTCTGGTTGATGATGTGCACAAGGTAGCTTTATGGAGTGCGGGGAAGACCATCAACGGGATTACCATAAACGGAAACCCGAGAGCCGGCTGACAATGGTTGATATCCACTTAAACGGTCTTTCCATTTGGTATCGCAGATTATGTCCAAGAAAACAGTATGTCACTTCTTCCTGGGAGCATTTGGATCCGTCTATCTGTTTTCCCATTTCAATGCACCATTTCTTTTGCATAGGGAGTACATGCTGCATGGCCAATCATGATAAGCGCACCAATCAAGACTATTCCCGATGCCAGTGTTCATTCCACATAATCTACCCTCATCACGTGCCATGATTTTGCTTCAGTCCATAGCACACATGTCTCTCTATTCTATCTCACATCAATATCAGAGCAGTTTCTTAGCTAAAGGATGCTTCGGGTCGAAGGGATCAAAACATGAGACACAAATGGACAAGTAATCTTCAAATAATTCAACTGCATCTGTATTTCACAAGAACCGGCGACCTACATTCATTTTAACATGATACAAAAACGTTTCTTGAGGCCATCAGGAGTCAGTATTACCTTATACTTGAGTTAGTTGTTGGATTCCCTCTCTCATGTCTGTGTTGTTTTCAGAATCATATTATTTTCGCTACAATTCTAGATTTTCTCTCATATGCTTTTTCTGGCTTTCTTTTCTAGAGTTACATGTTGTAATCTTTCTCACATGCATCTTGTTTTCGTATCCGACCCGAACTTCATTTCCTCGGATACCTCGTCATAGCAACGGAAGATAGTCAAGGTCTTCAAGAAAGGCAGATCGGAGGACGGGGAGGATAGCCTGGGCCATGCCTCGTAGTACTGAGGGCTCCTCTTTGGTGTGGAGAATAACCACTTCAGGATAATGGTAATTATGTCCCGTATGACCGGAAGAGATGTGAGATTTTGGACTTCAGTGTCGGCTTTCATTTCCTCTTGAATTCCTTTTCATACCTGATAGCACGATTTTGGCCTGCTTAGGGCCTCTGTCTCCAATTCGACTTCACCTGCTTACATGAGAGCAATAGGCTCATGTAGCTGGTGGTAACACCGACTTCCAGAATGAGGGGTGGAGGGACATAGCTGTATACTTCGGGACGGGTCTCTAGGGGGACGAGGTTAAGAAGGTAGTTCTTCGGCTAGCTGAATTAGCATTAACTTAGAGATACTTCGACAAATCTTAAATAGGGATATAAGATGACTTACTTGATTGGGCAGTCATCTTCAGAAATGTTTGCAGAGTTTCCATCACAACAGAAATTGCGTCTCTTGAGGTTCGTATTTGGTTATGAACCGGGTTGTGGGTGCAGTTGGTTGACGTGCTGCATTCAATGCTTTAGGCTGGCTGGAATAGAAAATGGGAGGATTCTGAGGAGATGGGTTAAATATTCATGTGATTTCTTTCATTCCAGTCTCCGCGTGAAGCGAGCTCAGGGTGGCTACGAAATTACAAAATGAGTAAGCGAATGCTATTTGGATGGAGGTGACTTATGGTTACATAGGCAAAGGTCTGATAAGCTTTACCTACAGAACCACACGTTAAAAATTTCTTATATATTCTCTTACTTTGTTCGCAGTACATCAGTCCTTATAATGGGATCTCAAAGCCGTGCTTTACCTTATATATGCTGTTTGGTCTTCATCTCAAAGACATTCTCGCAAACACATATCAGTACGAGAGCTCGGCGCCTAATCAAGCGTTTTCTAAACCTGGGAAAGGCTATTAACTTGTTAAGCTTGGTCAGTTGAAGGTTTGTTCTCAGATCTGTGGAGAAGCGGGAACGGCTTGTAGCTATCTTTCTCGCAACCAAAATAGCGTGTAATTCTTGAATTTAGTAACTATACCGCTTGAAGAACATATGGAAGCCATTTCAAGGGCTAATTCTTACTTTTACCATCTTGACCAGGCATTAACTACACACTGGACCAAACCATTCCTCTTAGTACGTGAACATAGTCTCCCGATTAGGATTAAACTTTTCTCAAGTAGGCTTAGCTTCAATTCCCTGACTTCGAACTCGTCAACCACAAACTGCAGCCCAGAAAACTCAGATTCTTTGCACTATTTTCCACCATCTTTTATCAACCTTTGTTGCTTCTATCAGATTAATTAGTGTCCTCCCATTGTTTGTTTGACGGAGATATTACCCACAGTGACCATCTTTTCTTCTTGCCATAGCGTCACCATGACCTAGAGGCCATTACTAGTATAGAGATGTCTGTAAGTGTCTCCTAAGATACAGTACGCTTTTGGACGTTGGGTTTGTTACAGGTCACCTAGCCTTCCCTACAACTTGTGCCAGTTGTTGGGCATCCGCATGCAACCGCTGTGAACGGTCCAAAGACGCAACTTTGTGACATTCTACAAAAATTCACGCCACGCCGCTGAATCAACTAACGAACTTTATTGCCCTCAATTGGCTCACTTGTCGAAATTGAAGGAAGTGGTGTTGTAATAAGTTTCTCATTTACCACTTCCAGGCGAATAGAGATAACAGACCAAGAAGAACTGAAGAGTGAAGACTAGATTCACACCTCGAACATTTCACGTATTTCTGGCCTTTCAAAACTGATCAGGTCCACTACACTGATGATGAACCCACTGAAACAGATAATGATATCCTTTCTCTCAATTTTGGTGCATAGAGGTCGCAACGAAGTCCCCAGGGCAAGAACAATAGAGTGTAGCTACCATCTTTGTCGTTGAATCACACCAGCTCAACGGTAGGAGCCTCTTCCCACGACTTCCATTATGTTTATCCGGGTTATCTCATTCTATTCTTCTTCTCTTGCTTTCTCCCTCTCTTCCTCTCATCCTCTTTTCCACCGCCGCACACCTTTTGGATCCTGTATGTAACCGCAAGCGTCGTGCCTACATACTCTATTTCTATCTGTCCTCCTTTACTTCTTTTTTCCCTATTCACCGGGTTTCAACGGTCCAAGTCTACCTGCTGATCACCGCATCCGTCGATAACCAGTATCAGGTGATAGACATCCTCCGTCGATAAGCAACTCTTCCCGAACTATTTGTACGTACGACATATCTAACTGCCCATCATGAACACCGCCAGACCATCCGATACCTTCATGGTTCTGCCCGGCATGAAGCCTTCCTACACGACTGATCCCCAGCGTCCTGGAGAAAAGCGGCTAGCAGGCACTGGATGGCTCCCCAACCGCGTTCGCAACATGATTGTTTCCATGTTAGGTGAGTATGTTGGGACGTGCCTGTTCCTCTTCTTCGCATTTACCGCCACGCAAGTCGCCAACTTGGTTCCTGCTCTGCCTGGAGGCGTTCCTAATCTCACTGTCCTGCTCTACATTGCGTTGGCATTTGGATTCTCCCTAGCCGTTAATGTTTGGGTCTTCTTCCGCATTAGTGGCGGCCTCTTTAATCCTGCTGTGAGTATCGCATCCAAGCAATCTCAAACAAGCGTGTAGCTTATGAAACACAGGTATCACTTGCTATGGCCTTGATTGGCGCTATAGGATGGGGCAAGGCACTTTTGCTCATCCTCTCCCAAATAACCGGCGCTATTACTGCTGCTGCGGTTGTTTCCGCCTTGTTTCCTGGACCTATGGTTGTGCGAACGAGGCTGAATCCATATACATCTGTTATCAGAGGACTGTTCATCGAGGTGCTTCTTACTGCTGAGCTCGTCTTTACAATTCTCATGCTCGCGGCAGAGAAGCACAAGGGCACTTTCCTCGCACCTATAGGTATTGGACTGGCGCTCTTCATCGCGGAGCTAGCTGGTGTCTTCTTCACTGGTGGGTCTCTCAACCCTGCTCGGTCATTTGGTCCAGACGTTATTCTGGGACAATTCGACGGATACCACTGGATCTACTGGGTTGGCCCCTTCCTCGGAAGCATCCTAGCAGTGCTCTTCTATCGTCTTGTGAAAGGTCTCGAGTATGAGAACGCCAATCCTGGCGCCGACACTGACGGCACAACACACACCAGGGATGGAGCAACAGAGCCCCGAGGCGCGGAATATTTCGACTCCCATAGTAAGCCAAGAACGGACTCAATTGACTCGCATTATATGAACTACCACTGATACAGATCAAGCCCGCCGTACCGACGGCGCAGCCGACTCTCCCGCAATTCCCTTTCCACAGTTCGAACCAAAGCGGTCAGACCAGTCGGATCTTGAAGCAGGTATTCCTGTATGCCAGGCCCGCAGCGCTGGACAACACTTTGGTGACGTCGACCTTCCGGCCCCGGTCCCTACTCGCACTCACGCATCCCCGCTCTACAACCTCGGTGGCGACGCCACATACTCCGAAGAATCCTTGGAAAAGCGCACTCGTCCACGTGCGCAACACTCGCACTCCTTACACGATAACCGCAGCCATCTATCCACTGGCGTGCGCTCCTCCATTCTCTCTCGTCGCATTAGGGATGAAGAAGATGGTATTGAAATGAGTTATCGTCGTGGTCCAGCGGTGGAATCCGGAAGTGGAAGCTCGGAGTATACGAATGAGAACCGGGGAAGGACGTCCTCGAGCGATGATGAGAGTGAAGCATAGCAATCACCGCCTTTTGACCCTTTTGCAGGGTTGTGTGGGGGAGGATTGTTGTATCGGATTTTTATTTGGCTTCCGCATTCTATACTAAGGGCTTTCTTTTGCCCGTAGTGGGGGCTCTGAGAGGTCGGATTTTCTTCAGCCGTTTGAGAATGGAACACTAAGGGTATGAGGGGAGCTTGGGCGGGTGGCTTGTGGATGTCACAAGTTAGGATGATAGTATGATGTCGTATGGATCCTCTTGGTCGCAATAATGGTTGGTCGATGTGAGCTGGACACGGGCTATTGATGAGTCTGTTGTACACCTAGTGAGTAGGGGGTGGATAACACCTTGGACATTGCAGTGTTCTATTCTTTAATGCACACTTTTCTTCTACATCCGAGCACATGCTGTATTATTTGGAACATCGAATGGCCCGACCCCAATGACTTAGAATCAGGAAAGAAACGCCTGTTCAATGGGCCAATCTGTCATGGTGGTATGAAAGGATCCGTAAGAGGGGTGAAAAGGCGACAATGAATCTGATAATAACCATTTTCCTCTCAACAGAGTCCTTGAAGCAAGACATCCGCCTTTTGAGGGTCCGTTGATCATCTGATACTAAGTAAGCTCTTTAGACTTATTCACATTTCTCCACTTAGCCTGGTACCATATTTCCTAATCATCGGCAAAATATTTCAGTATCGGAACTGGATGCTGTGCTCTCCGAACTGATAACTTCACTACCCCCCTAAAGTCATTCGATCTAACTGACCGAGAAAAGTTGTAATCTTTTTTTTTTCATGCCGCTGTTACTTCACCTCTTCCGAGGAACGTCTGTAAATTATTTTTATCTTTTGTAACCTATCTCTTCTCCTTTTCATATATATCTCTTACTCCTCAGATTCTTTTCCTCTGGTTTCTATTTTGTATTTTCTTCTTCGAATGCTCATTCAACTAACACACAGTAGAAGCCCTGGTTTCCAATTACTAACAACAGGCTCGAAAAGAAAATATGCTGACCCCGACCCTAGAAAATTGGTATCATTGTTTATCCATCCTTATTAAGATTCCAAACCACACCTAGAACGCCTTGCCGACACAATACCAGAGATAAATTCCATCTAATTCTCAACTTCAAGCATCTCCTTCAACGCCTTCTCACTAGCCCTCAACCACCTTCCCCTCTCCTCCAACTCATCCCCAATTCCGCCACCCTCCTCCTTCCTCCTCCTCGCCTCCTTCGCTGCTGCAACTGTACCCTGTTTCTGTACCTCCAACGGCCTCAGTTCTCGTTCCAACTTCTCTAACACCCCCTTCTTTAGAGGAACCTCCGTCTGCAAATGCGCCAACTGCGCATCCAGCTTCTCAATCTCAGCCTGCCTCTCCCTAAGCAGAGCCTCCGTCTCCGGTAGGGGAAGTGCGAGTTCGGGATTGTTATTCTTCGGCTCCTGCTCTTTGCTTAATTCCGCGATTCTCCTTTGTAGTTCCTCAATCTCTGCGGGTATGCGCTCGAGCTCCTTGGTCCGATTCTGCACCCCCTCATACCTGGCACTCAACTCCCTCCCCTTCACGCCCAACTCCTCTAACAACGCCGCAATATCTGCCTTCGCCTGTTTCAACCCGGCCTTCGCCTCCAAAATCTCCTTCTCCTTCACGGTATTCTCCTGCGGATCAATCAATGCGGGTGGATTGTCCGTGATGCTGCGGAGAAATTTCTCCTTGGTGGATTGCTCGACGTAGGAGAAGCGCAGTTTGGAGAAGAGGTCTTTGTAATGCGTTAGGTCGGCTTCGAGGGCGGCAGGATTGGTGTCGGCGGTGGGTTCGGAGGACTCGGAGGCATTGGATTGGCGTTTAGAGGCGGAAGGGGGTTGAGCGTCTTTTGGGTGGAGGGTTTCGGAAAGGGAGAGGAGGGTTAGGGGCTGTGAGGGGTTCTGTAGCTGTGCGAGAGCGGAGGAGGGGGGACTTGTGGGGTGAGATGCCATGTTTTGTTTCCCTGGGTTCCGGTAGAGTCAAAATTGGAACAAATTGTTGGATATGAGTATTAACGGTTTGTGAAAGCTGGGTCTATTTCCACTCGAATGTGTTGGAATGGGTGCTGTGGTGATAGGTTTTTGGTGTTTGTTTACGTGCGGGGCGGGCTCTGAGTTACACGGTGTCACGCCTATTCGCGACTCATTTAACTAACCAAATTTAGGTTGGCGCGGGGTGACGGTAGCTCTCTGACGTTTCCCTTAGAATTGCGAACATGTGCAACTTTCACTCAACACCTTCAACTCAAAGCTCTCTGGTGCTTCGCTCTGCAACAACATACACTTCTACGATCTCGATAACTGCTGATACATAAGCTGCCTTCCCTCAATCCACCCGCGCACGAAGATTGGCTAAATCTACACACCCCGTTCCGCGCCGCAATCATGGCTGGCGACTCTGACATTGACGACAATGAGTATGTTGCCAATTTACTCAAGCAGGACGCAAAGAACGCTGCTAAGAAGTACACCATGGTTGGCTTGGACGCTTTCAAGAGGTATGCTGAGCTTTCTGTTTCGTTTCTCCCCTCTTCTCACGCTCATTTGTCACGCACATGTTACCTTATTGGGATCCAATTGGAAAAGAACTTGTCTGACCCTACGCACAGCCAATCAGCAAGACCTACTATCAAACCCAATACCCGCTTCCTAAACACAGTGATCCGGAATGTCGATTCGCACAATGCCGCACTCCTTGCCAAAGAAACCGAAGAATCGCGCGCGAGGCTGAGGGCTATGGATCGCGAGAAGGAATGGAAAAAGAATCGCTCTGCAGCCGGGAGATTGTCGCCACCAGCTATGGAATCCGACGATGCCACAAGGCCTTGTAGACGGAAACGCCGGACCGAGTACGACGAACGGGAGAGGGGCAGAGAGAGTAAGCAACTGGGGGCTAAAGTGGCGCGCGAGCTTCGCGGAATAGTGAAGAGCAGGGGCAGGACATCAGAAGAGGGTACCAGGAATAAGGATGAAAGGCGACGTGAGAAACGCGTCACGCAGATTAAGGACAGCAAGAAAGAGGACAGCGAGCGGCGGAACAAACACTCCCGGCGCTCGAGGTCACCTGAAAGGAGGCGGCATAGGCATCATAGGGATGAATCCGAAAATGATGACTGGAAACACAGGCATTCACGGCATCCCAATTCTTTATTAGAGCAAACTAGACATTGGAACCGCGATTCCCAATCGAGGTCCCGCTCCCGCTCCCCTCGGCGCTCAACACACACCTCCCGTCGCTCTCACCGCGATCGTTCTCGCTCACCAAACCGCCGCACAGCAGTTGTACCCCGTCCAAACAAGGCCGTTCGTATTGGATATGAATCTGATTGTGAGTGTGGATTCTATTTCCATAAACTGATGCAATTAACCATATTTTCTTTAGCGGCTCCTGGCCTCTCCTCCTTACCCTCTAAGATTAAAGTCCGAGGACGCGGCGCTGCGCGCCTAGCGTCTGGCTCGGTGATGGATTCGCATTTCTCACCATATTATGATCCGAAGTCGGATGTGACACCGGCATCAGACATCGATGATGAGGATGCGACCGAGCGTTTCAAGGCGAAGGAACAGTGGAGTAGATTGGGCGCAGATAGGTTGAGGGCGGCAGGCTTCACCGAGGAGGATATTAAGAAGTGGGAGGACGGAGGCAAGAAGAAGGGTGATACGAATATAGATATGAGTGATTTCAAGTGGGCGAAGAGGGGGGAGAATAGGGAGTGGGATAGGGGCAAGGTGGTTGATGAAGAAGGGGATGTGGGTTTCAAGGCGAACTGGGCTGGGTAAGGATTTGGCGTCGGAATTGAGGATATAGCTGCTGGGAAAGCTGGCTGAACATGTATAGTGGGAAGTATGGTATATCTGGCTTTAAAGAATTCAGTAAGGCAAAGACCCAAAGTAGGGCCGCATGTGAGAGGAATTAGGGACTCGGGTAAGTCTATTCGCTGCTCGATGGTCTATCTGATTTCCTGTATGCTGACATAAGTAGGGAACTGATACCAGACCCAAGGTTGATCAGCGAAAGGTGTTGATATATCATGCCAGCTGTGCTATCGAAGCCAGGACACCTGTATAATATCAGAGGAAGATTGGTCAGGAAAATCCCTTGACGTATGTTGGCGCTCGTGCTTATGCAAGCCGATATACCAAGATAAATATCTGAGATGTTAGGATCAATTACTGGATATCCATTTGAACAACCACACATAATAAGGCAGACATAACAGCCAATGTACACACTGATTGTATATCCACTCATTTAAGAACCATCTGTGGCCTCATGTCCATTACCCCATAACAGTCTGCCACCCTTTCTCAACCATGACATCCATCCAAAATACCTCCCTCCCCCCTTTCTCCACTTTCCTCCCATACGCATTATCCTCCCTCCACCAAACCTCCCTCACTATATCCACCACCTTCACAATCGGCTTCCTCGGCAAGCGCATCACCAGCTCCCCGAGTCTCCTATCCACAAATTCCCTCGCCCTTAGCACCTTCGCGTCGTTGGCATACACATCGAAATAGTCCACCGACGACACTAGCTGCAGTTCTGAACCCGCGGTTAGCAGGATGATGGGCTGGGTGCAGCAGGTTCCGGAGCCCGAGGGTAGGGCCGACATGAGGGTCAGGATGTGCAGGGCGAGGGTGGTGAGGAAGATGGATTTGTCGATGGCTTCATATCTGGTGCCCAGTCTAGGGACTGAGAAGTCGAAATGTACTTTGTCACTCCAGGCGGATGAATCTTCCTCTAGTCGCATGCGGAGAATGGAGGGGAAGATGCGGTATATCTCCAGCAGTCCAGCGCATCTGTATGCTTCGGCGATGGTGAGCAGATCGTGCTTTGATGTCCGCTCATCCCCAGGATCCGCAAGTTCCTCTACGGACGGACATTCCGCGCCCAGAAGCGCTTGTTCTAACATTTTTGCGCTGTCTTCGATTGCCTGCAGCTCTATGGGATTGAGTGGGCCGTAGATGCGCAGTATCCTCTCCCGATGCACAACCCTTCCCACCTCGGCAAACAGCATAAACACTGTCGGCGCAACCCCCGTCCAGGGGTGGGGAACAATCTTCCCGTTGAGTTTCTGTGATGCTGGGGATGCTTTGGGGACGGTATGTCTGGTGCTGAGTGGGAGGGGGGCGGAGAATGAGAGAGTGTCTTGCGTTACGAAGCCCATGAGCATTTCCCAGTATATGAGGGATTCTTCGAAGAATTGGTTTTCACGCTGGACTTCAACCTGGTCCGGGCGGCTCAGCAGTTTTGGAAGAATTAAACTCCTGGCCGTTCGTAGAAACTCTTGACCGAGGCTGCTGCTGGAGTGCCAGGAAGTAGTGAGGCCGAGGAGAAGGATGGAGAGGAGGAGTTTTCCGGTGGTTTGGGTACTACCGCCGCAATTACGGAGTGTTAGCTCATTTTTCAGACAGCTGTATGCTTTCGATTGCAGTTCTAGACCCATGATACCCATGTGAGGGAAGGTATTTGCTAAGTGGGCTGCTGCCATGGACTGGATACCGTAGTATATTGAAGCCGTGTCTTGGAACACTTTTGCCACCGCAACTCGAAAGGGATTGAGAGCGGAGTCGAAGGAGGAGAATAGAACACAGACGTCTTGGAAATAATGTTGTATCAACATAGAGTCTTGGTTTTGGAAGGAGGATGAGGAGGGGCTTGGAATACGGTAGTAACTTAGAAGCAGTGAACTAGAAGCTTGACTGTCGACTGGGCGGGGAGAAATGGTATCGCCGGCTTGGTCAATTCCTCCGAAGCTGAAATCCTCCAAGTGGTCCAAGTCATATGGTTCCGGATAGTCCAGGTCAAAGGCTGAGTCCTGTGGAAGAGCTTGGGTTTCTTCTAGTACCTTGTCAAAGTAAGAGGAATTCGAGGTGCGGGGAGCATCAGGAGAGGTAGAGTCCAATTCCAAGGGGTGTTCGGCGGCGGTATGCGCATTCCCAATGGTCAACTCATCCGGTACGATGGTTGGACTGCAATCGCCTTCGTTCGGTGTAGTTGGTTTCGATCGTGTTAGTAATACAGCAGCGAGTGCTTCGAAGCTGTCGACTACTTCGGAAGTAAGTGGAATAGAAGAGTTTCCTGCAAGTTTATCACTATAATCTCCTGTACTGAGGGAGTCATCCAGTGGGTATCGAAGCTGAATAGGTTGAAACACCTCATATTTGGTGGACCATTTCAAAGCTTTCTCATAGCCGGGACAAATGACATTTCTTCTCTTGCATTGTAGACATTCTGGAGAAGTCTCGTCACATTTTAGCTGATTTGATTAGCCCGAAGAACAGTTACCTTTTAGGTAAGATGCATGTCTATTCCGAGATCAGGGGATACACACCCTTTTAGTCTTACATCGTCCACAGCCATTCCTAGATTTGGTTTTCTTTTTATTATCTTTGATAGTGCGTTTCTTGGATGCCAATCTTGAGGGAGGCATTGGAGAAGATAAGAAGATCAAAGGGTGTACCGAAGAGTGTGGGGTAGCGCCCAGGTGCCTGATTAATGACCCAAAGTAGGAAGGGTGGGTATAGGAGAGATAGATGAATAGAAAGAAAGGAAGAGGGGAATAGAGCAGACGTGGATGGGAGCTTCACTGCTGGGGGATGGCGCATAGGGTTCTCCACATTAGAGTGGAACGGTGGCAAGGCCCGCTGCTTCTTACCATGTTTAGATCTCAGTCTCTAGGCACAAGTCACTGAGAGATAACGACGTGTCAAGCTGGACATAGTCCGGAAACTGTTCGTACTTCAATTGCCGCATGTTTATTATGGTGTTGTTTCCTGTTACTTCAATTTATTCTCCTATCCCCTATAGAAATGTATATATTCAGAAGTATCAAATCCAATCATTTTAAAAAGATATCCCAGCGGCCTTTCCTTTTGTTTTTTCCTTTTGTTTTTTCCTTTTGTTTTTTCCTTTTGTTTTTTCCTTTTTTTTTTTTTCCCTCTTTTTTTTGGAAGTGAAATGGGTTCTGCAGACAAGGTAGACATGAAGTTCGATTTATCTTTAAAAGCGGGGAAGAACTACTGTTGTAGAGTAGTAGAGTAGTATTCTAAACTAAATTAGGACAAAATGTCCATAAGTGTGGGGTTTGCTGCGATATCGGACGACTTCGTGTCCATGAAGCATTGGTTTACCCCTTGCTCTCTCTCTGTATAGCTGATTATAATATAAACCTCTCCCATTACAAACTCCATCTAGAGGAAACAAAATAGTGTTAAAAATAGCTCTCCATATTATCATTCATACACCATCATCAAATCATATCTACATGCCTCATATCCCGTATGACCGTATTCATCATCCGAAAGGGTATTCCCACTGCCCCAACCTTCCTCCATGGTATTACCAGATTGTCCATTACCAGAACTCGCAATCCTGAATCTTTCATCTTCTCCTCCTCCTCCTCCCTCCATTTTTCCTATAGTTAAGGATATTCTTTCTAGGCTTGCGCCATCCTTTGTAATGTTGTAAAGCGCAAATATAACGTGATGAGACATCCACCAGACCGCTATGCAAAACGACTGAAATAAACCAACGCTTGAACGCAAAGCAAACACGATAAAAAGAAAAGGAAATCCAAAAAGTTATACTTTACAAAGCCACCAGGACCACTCAGAGCACAGCTCAGACGAAAGGTAAAAGGTTACGTATACAGGTTGTAGGATCAGCCAGGCGTCTTCCTCCTCACCCTAAGTGAGGCAGGATCAGACACTAACCGTCCGTCTAACCCCCACCTCTGGCTTCTGCGCATACCCAATCAGTAACCTGAAACTCGTCCCTCTCTTCTCACATTCCCTCAACAAAGCCTCGTCTCTCCAGATACTATTATCGAGCAGATTGCCCGACTGTTCAGCACCAGATTCGCCAGCTTCCGGAAGAATGAGCGACTCGTAGCACCTCGAGTACCACCACCGACCCACACGCGCGACCATCTCGGTTATTCCATCGTCGGTGGAGGATGAGGATTGAGCGGAGAGGAGATCAGAGAAGGAAACTTCTGGCTTGGGTGCTTTTGATGCGGCTTTCCGGCTCGCAGTACTGGCATTACTGCCTTTCCTTCTTTTGCCGTCGACACCGTCGCCGTCCTCTTTGCTAGGCAGTTTGCCTGCCACCGGAATACCGACAAAGCATCTGTTGCACTCCGTGAACCCTTTCCTCCCCAATCCGATAATGACCTCGTCGCTGATGTTTCGGAGACTGACTTGGTCGTCTGCAGCTTGTAGCTTCACTTTAAGGCCCCGCACAGCGCGACGCGCGCGGTTTCCCATATTGACGAGATCAAGGTCAAGCACACTAAGCTCGAGGTAACCACCCGGTCTGAGTACCCGTTTACATTCCGCAATGACGGAGCGGTGCACCGATGACGGAAGAGCAGACGGGAAGCGGATTACAGCGCAGGCGAAATAGCCTTGCGGGAACGGGAATTGTGATGCAAGAGAGGCGTGGGAGATGTGGCGATGATTCCGCAATGTTGACCACGGTTCCGCACCGCCGTTGGCCGGGGCGGCGGAGAGCGCGGGCCCGGGACCGAGATTGTAGATGGTGGCTTCGGGATAAGTTAGGGCGCAATAGTAGGACCAGTCCTTGCCAAGCCCATCAATAACGAGGACGCGATCTGTTGAGTTCTTCAGCTCCAAATGTGCGGGACTGAAGAGAACACGCCCGAAGGTAAGCCATTTGCTGGTCATCAGCGCGCCGAAGCGGAGATTGGCCATGGAGACAAGGCCATCAGCCTGCGTCTCTGCCATCTCCATTAATCGTGTGTCTCGGTATCGGTTCCCAGTGCCGCTGTTGCGGTCTTTGTCGGAGTTTGAGGCAAGAGTGGCTTTTGATTGTCGAGCACTCACTGTCAATGAAGCGGGTAGGCTTGAGAGCGTTGAAAGTGGCCTGTTTTGAGGGTTCGAGCCAGCAGACATGCGTGCGGACGATGGAAAGCTAAGGCGGCCAGTAACAGGATCCACAACACTAAGGTTCCGTTGGCCATAGCCACCAACAAAGTCGGAAAGAGAAAGCGGAGAGGTGGGAGACTGGGATGAATGAAGAACTGCAAGGAGGCGGGATCGGCGAAGGTGAAGTGAGGGGATTGCTGCTCCTGCTATCGAACTTTGCGATGTTCTAGTGTTCAAACGTAACTGTTCCACTGTGAGATTTTGCTCGGAGTCTGTGTGCTCCTTCATTTGGCTCTTGCGTACTCGTATCTTTGAAGAGCCTCCTGGAGAAAGCACATCGTCAATTAGATCGTCATATTCATTCCAAACCTCGTCTTCTGACTGAGGAGCACCTGGCCTGGGGACGATGGCGGTGCCGCACGATGCTGGGAAGTTCCAAGTGCCCGAACTACTGGAATAGGAGACATCCGAATCTTTTCTAGGCGGGAACTTGAAAAACTCGCTCCGTCTCAGAGATTCCTCCGCACTGGGGCTTAGAGTTGCAATAGCAGATCCATGATGGAGCGCATCCAGACCGCGTAGAATCGGGTAAGGTTCGACCGGGCCAGCAGTGGCAGGAAATGAATTGAAGGAGCTAATAGATGTCCGAGAAGGAGCATCCGGTCGTTGCTGAGCTGCAATGAACGGCCGAGAGAAAGACTGAGCCGGTCGTGGCCGTTCTTGGTTTCGTCGTGAAACTACTTGAGGGATGCGACCAACTTGGGCCAGCCGGCTCGGACGGGGTGGCGGTAGAGACGGTACCGGACCAGTTGGCGGGAGTGAAGGAGCCATAGGCAGTGCAGACTCCGGAGCGAGGGTAGACATAAGAGCAGCGTTAACAGGGGAAGAGGGACTAAATGATGCCAAAGCAGGCGATAGATCAACTGGGGTAAACTCAGGCTGAACCGGGGACGCTTGAACGGGTGAGTTGGGCCGAGCGTGGGTGTTGATTGTCAACTTGGGCTGAACCTGTGCATTTTGACGAAGAAAAACTTTTGGAGAAGCTGGTCGATCCGGAGCCACGAAATCCGGCGGGAGAATGGGCCTGGGAGGAAGCAACATAGACTGTAGTCGCTCTTCTCCTTTCGGTTGGGGCATATCCATTGGGCGCTCTTCTTGTCTTGCGTCTTCCGAAGAACTATCGGCCTCCTGCATAATCTTCTCGATATCCTCAAGATCAATGATTGTCTTCGGGTCGATTAGAGCATAATGAGCTACAGACTTCGATGTAGACAACTTGTTAGCCGCATCGACCCCTGACGATTCAACCTTGAGTGCACCATGGGCTCTTTGGAAGAAGTTCCATTTCTTAGTAGGTTTCGATGATGCTGACTGAGTCTTCTTCGATTGTAGCCATCTTCCTTCTTTTCCATCGGAAACATAGTCGTCTTGAATGCGAGTTGATGCCGTTGAACCGTTCCTCCTCTTATTGTTTGTACCAACAGGAGTGGGAATCTTCTTGAGCGCTGCGCCATCCATTGCCTTGGAAGTACGTGAAGCCCGTTTGGAACCGAGGGAAAGAAGGAAGGACCGCTTGCTATCGTCATCGCTCTCTGAAGGTCTCCGTAAGCCGAGAGGGTTTCTCTTAACCGGTGAACGTACGGGATCGGACATGGCTGATGGAAGTAAAGTTGGTCGATTCTGTTCAGGAGAGGCTATAGGAGCATTCCGAGAGGTAGGGATTTGTCTCTTCTCCTCGCTAGGGCGTCTAGAGAGGTCCAAACTGCTGCTACTATGCATCGGTTCTGGACTCCTAGAAAGCTCAGTACTACTTCCGGTCCCACGAATGACGACAGGCGTAAGCCTCTCAAGGAAGAAGTCATCCATCTCTGTGCTGGTCGTGCTGGTCATGCTGCTCTTGCGGCTGGACGGGGTGCGGTTCACACTTCCGACAGCTGTACCGGCACTAGCTGATCTTCCGGTACTACCAACGCTTGTTGAGCTACCACTTCGACCTCTTATAGAGTATTTTCCATATCCTTCATGGCCAGTCCCGGCAGCTGGACCCTTACGTTGAAGTTTCTTTTCCGGTTTGGAGGTTGGCGCGACTGGTTCAGTTTTCGTACGTCGAGAGAAGAACCCAAATCTTGAGTTTTTTCCAGGACTGGGCGCAGAGCTCGGTAAGGTTTTGGCTCGTTTTTGGTCGGAATCAACTTTCAAGTCAGGAGTACTCCCTGGCGTGGGCCCACGAGAGACAGACACAAAGCCCGACGCCATACTTGGATTTGGGGAAGGGTTTCGCGAAGACGGCTTCGATGGAAATCCAAATCTACTCCTATTATTAGGTACGATGCCAGATTTTGAATCGCTCGAACTGCTCCGTCTATGAGTGGACGGAAAACTGGTCATGTTACTTTGTATAACCGGTGACGGCTCCCGAAGCCCTTTTATCTCCATTGTGCCATCCCTACTTGGTCTCGAAGGCTTTCGTGAGGTGCTGGGTCTTTGCGAGAGATCTGCCAGGTGAGCAAGCTCAGGCGGCGCTTGGAACTGTGGCATACTCGACTGAGGCGGTGATAGGTATCCCGGGCCTCGGAATTCCGGTTGAGCATTCATATGTGGTGCGGAAAATGGCGAGTTCAAAGTTTCTGATCGTAAAGGAGGGCTTGGTGGCGGAGCGGGTAGACGAGTGGCTAGTGCCTTCTCTTTTGACTTTCCATTTTCCACAACTATTGTGGATGCCGAAGATGACGAGTTAGATGACTCGCGAACTGAGGAGAGGGCATGTTGTTGACGGATATCTGGGCTGTCGTTTGTCCGAATTCGGGTGACAGGTGGCCGGCTTTCTAAAGGGCTGGCTTGCCTTACTCGTGTAGTCGATTTGCTTGACAGAGCAGTGCCGGGAGAGTAAGATGACATCGATGTCGGAGTTGAAGACACGCTAAACGGTCCAGGTGATTCCGAGTATCTCGTGGATGGTGTGGTGGAAAGCGCATACAGAGGATTCGGCAGTGGCAAAACCTCTTCGGAGAGCTCATAGGGAGCAGGATAATTGCCATACCGTGTGTCCAAAGGATCCAACTCCACCTCCGAACGGACAAGGATGGCAGAAGACGGCGGCAGAGAAATTCCTAACACGGTTTCGGAGAAAGGGTCTCGGTAACCCCCAGGAATAGCCTTGATGGGTTGTAATTCTTCTTGGGACCACGAGGAGCCACCTCCTCCTCTTGAGGCTTGTCTCCCGCCGCCAATGCCAATGTTTGAAGGCTTCCTCTTTAGGAGATTGGATCGAGGGCTCTCCGAGGTGGAGGCGGAGGAGCCTGACGCAAGCGAAGGGGTTGCTGTATTTCCAATAGATTCCGGTTTGGGCAAGCGAGAAGATGGCACCTGTCGCGCTGTTTTAGGTACTGACATGCTTGACAAGGAATGGGAAATGGGTACAGTCGGAGCTGTGGTAACTTGGCGCGCCTTAACTGTTGCAGAAGGGTTACGAGTAGGAGCTTGGTGACTTGTGGACCCTCTGCTGCTAAGGACTTGCTCATCTCTAGGAGCTCTCTTTTTCTGTAGCTTTGAATGACTTGGGGCGGGAATGTAAGAAGGACTGGAAATCGGGGTAACGGATCTCTGTGGTAACCGACTGGAGGGAGCACGCTGGGTGTACGACGTCTGCTCCTCTAATCGCCTCGGAAGGTTGTAGTGTGATTTGTAGGAAGCCATGCCGAGCACCCGCTTCGTACAACTCGTCTGAATACGACGGGGGGAGGTTTGAGAAGGTCCTGTTGTACGGGGAGCTTGTGCGCTCTGAGTAACTAACTCATGAAGACATTTGGTTGATTGAAATTTTGCCCGTACGTCAACGCAGGAATACTGGAGGCAACCAATGCCGAGATTGTCGCAGGCGTCAGCAAGACTCAGCTCGGGCAGATTTCTGACGAGAAAGATGATGTAGTGGTAGGGGTTGGTCGGGTGGGATCCAGATATGGGGAGATTGGGGGCGGCAAATGATTAAACGACGGGTACATGGAAATGGGGATTTGGAATATAAAAGGAGAGCAAAATTCTACATAAATCCAAGGATTATAGCGAAAATTGGGCCTTGCGATGGGTATTCTTCTCGATGACAGTTGCGCCACCGGGCGTGCCGAAGAGCGAATGGGTGTTGGCGAAAGTGTGGCTCAGCCCCTCGCGAAAAAGCGCGATCTTATGCAGGGAGACTGGGGTCCTGGAACGGAACAGACCAGATAGCGAGGCGGACGCGTAAACGCAGGATGGAAGCCGAAAGATATACGGGAGCCTCGCACAGTCGTCGCCTCCTTTTAAGGGTCTCGTGTCTTTATATATCTGATGCGGGGATATGGCCTGGATGCTGCCGCAGTGGAGACTGCCGGCAGGTTTCTGTCGTTAGTGGGCTCTTGTACCACGAATCCAGAGCTTCTTCAGCAAAATGTTGGGTCAGGGGATAGGAATGACAAGACGGGACAAAATGACCATTTGTTGGATAACGGCGATTTGGGTACGAGTTCCGGGTGAGACAGTAAGACAGTGAGACTGTGGGGGTCGGCCATGGTTGCTCTGGTCAATATGTATGTATAGCGACGGCGATGCAACAATCCCAGAGGACAAGCGACGCACACCCTCCATAGCAGTGCGATGAGTCCTCGAGGCCGAGCTGGGGTTCGCCAGAGTGTAGAGTTCTCCCATGTAACTGGCGGCGCTTGCAGATGGATGGCCGGGAGAGAAAGCTCGAGCAAGGACAGTAGAAACGGACATCAGGAGGACAACAACCAGTGAGAGGCCAGAGTGGTGATGGAGGGAGAAGATTCACAGACAGGCGGCTGCTGGGGTTGGGTCGAGTGCGAAACCCCCTGCAATGAGGCAGGTCCCGTCATTCGCGGGGCATCGTGAGGAGGGATGCCCGACGGCATCATCAGGCGAAGCCATCATCAAAGCGAAGCCATGCTTGACTCCAAAATCTTTGCTAACCAAACATTTTCACCTGCAGCTGTTACCCACAGATACCAGGCTATTTTACGTCCATCGAACACCTACCTCATGCGCTCCATTTCCCCGTGGGCTGCGATGCTGCAGAGCTGAGCTAAGAGCTTTAGCGAGGCATATCGCTCATGAGAGACAGGTTCATGCATTCGAACTGTTTGTCGAGAAAGCCACCTACATACCGTTCAGGTGGGGTAGTCAAACTCTCAGGTTATGGCTCTTTGAATACCCATGACCGCAAGGCTTTGGCGCAGTCTAATTGAGCACGTCAGGACCATAGAGATCATTGCGGGTCATATGCAGCTCTCTGAAAAGAGAAACCCATAGTTCAAGGCGGATGAACGTGCTATTCGCCCGAGGTAGATATGGATTACCACATCTTGAGTGTTCATCTATCTGGATGGACGGTAGGAGCTGCACCAACAGAGAGCAATCATCGCCCAGATTCTCACGGCTCGACAGACGCGTCTTCCGCTTAACTCAAGGATCCGTTAATGCTAAGCTCGGAACCTACCAAAAAGAATTTTCTCGTGACTGTCTTCGAAAGATTATCGGTCAACGTATGCCCAAGTGGTTTTGGGCAAAACGACGTTGAAAGCCGGACCTTCCGTTGCAGCAAAGCTGAATTGTGGCTAGGTGCGTCTGAGATGCGTTAGAATGAGGCTGAGTTCTGATCTACACTCGCCACATTTGACAACACATCAAGGCGATTTTGCACGCAGTGCCTCAGTGCACTCATGTCATTCTGTGCGAAAGTCAGTGACAGGATTGGGTTAATGTTGAGAGAGTCAACTCATTTCGATGTCTCAACAATTACAAGCGGTTGTCCGAGAGTAGAGGTGAATCCCAAGTCTCAACTCTCACCGAAGCCACGAGCATCCGCTGACCCCTCTTGTGCATTGTGATTCGTCCCGTGGAGTGTGCTAACTTCCACCCTGGCCGCATAGTCTGAAGGTCACGTTATCAGCCACTCCCCCTTGGAACTGTCTATTATCATCCAATGAGAGACGATAATGGCCTTTTGAGATATTTGTTTGTCGTTGTGTACAAGGAGACGGCTTGAGTCTCAATCCGATACCCTATTGTAGATGCTTGAGGCGCATTCTGTGAGACATCCTAGCCCATCCTGACGGCTTGCATATGATATCTGGGGTAGGGCTCAACCTGCCAATTCTTCAGCGATGAACGGTTCTGACGAGGATTGTGCGTGCAAAGCTCCACACATTTATACAGCTATGACGGGAACGGCTTCTACGGGCGAATTGTTGGACTGTCCTGGAAGCTGGCTTGTTGAGAGAAGGTGTCTATGCATAATGCGTCCGTACTGTGCTTAGACGTGCGGTAGTAACACTCTTCTCTAATTTGGTGCCAAGTGAGCAGCCGTTTTGAGTAATATCGCCCGCTGATAGTACGAGAGCCGAGAAGAAGGGAAGGCTCATATGAGAGGAGAATTCTTATTAGACGGACTCGTATAGACTTGACAGGAAATGGTCCCGTTTTAGAATTACGTGCATCCGCTGATATCATAACCAGCGTTCAACTGTAACTGTTTGACATTGCATATGATGTAGCTTGGATGGTTACGGTCTGGAATGAGACCATTTGTAAAAGAAATTGAAAGAAATTTGAGAAGATCATGTTTGGAATAATGGAGAGGACATGCGCTGATAGGAAAAACTTGTGACTATAAGAGAAACGTAGCACTGTTCACATCTCGAATGATGTGTTGCAAAGCCCCAAAACGAGTTATAATGCTGTGTGATTTCAGAAGTGGTATTCCACAATAAGGTTCAAACGCAACAGTTATCACAGTCCAGGATCAGACTGGATCTGCTTGTGAACGGCCTGATTCCTTGGTTATGCAGACGGTGGGGAGGATGTAGTATCCTACCAGTGACAGTCTGGAAAGAGGCCGTCCCACCTAATGCCTAAGAGAGATGTGAGTGTTGCCCTTCATTGCGCAGAGAACTTGTTGGTGCTGCGAGACACCCGCTAGGCTTTGTTTTTGGTGGTCCAGATGCGACGCGTTTCTCACCTCCTATACAAGATGCGTACAGGCGCGTGATCGGTGCCGGCGACCGTGGACATAATAACAGGAGTGACTCTCTCGAAGAAATTGACTGAATACCTTGGAGACCTCCAAGAGACGCGAAAGAAATGTGGAAGCCAAGTAGTGAATTGCGCACAGGAGGTTGGAGAAAGCTCATTTTAGTTTTGACCTATGACGCACACTAAAGGGGCTAGCGTACTGTCCACGTGATCGCGTAGCGCGCAATCGACGCTCGAACCTCTAGCTTGGGCGCAACGTTTCTCCCTTCACCTTGCAACCTCTCCTTCTTCATCACCCACGACCCGTCGACAGCCTCTTTCTCATCCTTTCCGGTCGCGCAATCCCTATCAATCGGATCCAGCGACCAGCGAGCCGACGCCCTCGTCGTGTTCTCTCTTCGAATCGAGCTGCACATCTTCCTGTACAAACGCGTCCGTCTCCAGCCATCTTCAGTCACGTTCTCTCAACATGCCGGACTACGCGAAGATGAAGAATGCCGAGCTTGAATCTCTTCTCAAGTCTCGTGGGCTTCCTACTGGTGGCAAGAAGGCAGACATGGTCGATCGTCTCACAAAAGCCGATGAGGAAAAGAAAGCGCCTGCTGCTCCCGCCAAGACTCTCGATGAAGACGAAATCGACTGGGATGACGATACTGAGCCCGTAAAACCTCAGCCTCAGAAGTCCACTGTTGAAGCAAGTGCTGCGGCTGCCAAAGCCACGACTGAGCCTGCCGCCGCTGCGATTAAGGCCGGTGGACAGGGCCAAGCCGCGAACCCACAGGCCGTACCAAACCAGGTCGCTGATATAGACCCTTCGACGACTGAAGACCTTTCCGTCGATACTCCTGCTAAAGAAGTTTCTCCCGCCGAGACCGCTGCACCCGCTGCAACCGAGGCCACTGCGCCAACTGAAAATGCCGCTACTGAAGCCGCAAAGGAACCCGAGAAGCCGGACGAGCCACCAGTTGACTACAGTCGTGGTCTCGCTGCCACCAAGTTGGATGAGGAAATTGAGAAGCGGAAGGCCCGCGCCAAGAAATTCGGCATGAATGTTGACGAGGATGAAGGCCTTAAGGCACTAGAGCGAGCGAAGAAGTTTGGCGAGAGCGGCCCACCAAAGGGTCTTGATGAGGCTCTCCCTGAAGTGAGCCGAAAGCGAGGACGTGAAGGTGATCATGACGGTGGTAGACAGAAGCGTCGGGGCGGTGGAGGTCGATTTGGTGAACGACGAGGTGGAGGCAACCGTGGTAGGGATAAACGTCCAGACAATAGGCGTCAGGATAGCAGACGACAGGATAACAAACAGCCTGAGAACAAACGGGAACAGAGACCCACGCACGGCAACAACGGAAGCTGGATGAGCGAGGCCGACAAGGCTAAGGCTGAGGCCCGCAAGAACAGGTTTGCGGCTCCTGCCCCCGCTGCATCTACCTAGAGTGGTGCTATCGTGTTTCTTATCCATGCAACAGTCGGATTTTTTTTTCATCGTACGTTTAAGAGTAGGGCGTTGGGCGTTGGGGCAACGAGCGACTTTACTTTTCAACAATTTCCTCTGGGTCAAGCGCGGACAAAAACTATCGAATGATATCGGACTCCGGCTTATCCTACATTTCACGAATACATTCAATTCTATCCTGGACATTTTCACACCCGCGATTCTGCCCCCATGTTGGTTATGTCGGAGACCTTTCGCCAACACTCTGTTTTTTACTTACCATAAAGACTTCCGATTAAGGAAGCCCACGGATTATCGTCATGCCATCATGTCTTGCGAACCACAACCAGTGTTGCATCGGAGCGAAGGAATACCCCTTCCACAGTATGTTCGACCTAGCGACCAATATGCCCTTTTCCATTTCCGAGGCTACTATTTACCTGCAGTACGTGAAAATGAAACCCCAGCAGAAGTCGATTAGTTTCCTTTCGTGGACAGAATCCATGATTCTCTATGGCAAATGGAATTGATAAACTTTCAACTACCAAGGGGTATGCTTCACTTGTCATGAATCCTCAAATCGTCTGAATGTTCAACTCGTTACCGTGAAATCTGCTTGTATATGGACTAATTTTCAACAGTAACGACTGCCTCTCCATATTCAACATCGCGCATCAATATGGGGACAGTAGACAATTGCATTACTTCAACGTTATTTTCTTACAAAGGTTGTTATGTTGACTGAGTTTGGATATACGTACACTCCAATTAACCCGAAACACAGTTTATAATGCTATACGTACCTAGCCGAGCACGGACCGAGGCGATTTCTCCGCACTTTTCCCCATAGGCACAGGAACAGTTAAGGAATTGCGGCGTATTCGGCGCCGCAATCCATTTTGGTGCATGATTGACAAAGATTATATACTATAAGGTAAGGCCCAGCGCCTGGGTCGCTCCGCGGGTACTTACTGCTCTTTATTTCTCAATTCTCTTGTTGTGGCATCCTTCCACTTTTTCGAACTTTCAAACTTCAAGCCATCCACGTTCCGCAGTCGTTGGTTGCTGGCTGGGCTTCGGCAGAAAAGGTTCCGAGGTGTGGCTGCAAGAACTGCTTACTCGCAGCACTCGAATCATTAAAAAGCGCAACCGTTTTTCAAAGTCATAAATGATAACAGCTTCGAGGTTGGAGGATGAGAAGGCGTTGGAGGGACTCGGACAACCCGAACAACACTCGTATCAATCCTCCAACGAGACAAGTCAGAATGGCCTGGAGCCCGGGCCTGAAGATGAGCCTCAGCTTCCTCCTCCACCAGATGGAGGCCTCCACGCGTGGCTCAAAGTGTTCGGGGGGTTCTTAATATACATCAATATATGGTAAACCTTCATTACTTCGATTAGTGTCTGTCTTCGTTCTAATGCAATCCACCGTAGGGGTTTCACCCTTTCCTATGGAGCATTCGAATCTTATTACCACCATGTTCTTCTCAAGGACTATTCTCCATCCGCAGTGAGTTGGATAGGGACGGTCCAAGGATGGCTCCTCATAATGTTTGGTGTTCTCTCCGGACCGTTGTTCGATTTAGGTTATTTTCGCTCCATGCTCTATGTCGGTAACTTTCTAGTTGTGTTCGGCATCATGATGTTGAGTTTATGCAAAGAGTATTGGCAAGTCTTTCTTGCACAGGGAATCTGCATGGGGCTGGGCGCCGGTTTGCTTTACGTCCCAAGTTTGGCTCTGGTAGGGATTTGGTTTTCGAAGAAAAGGGCGATGGCCATGGGTATTGTTATGTCTGGGATTGCAGTTGGTTAGTTGGAATATCTGCTTGAAATCCATGTTTATTTTGCTTACATGTTGTAGGTGGAGTGGTTTATATCATAATATTCGACCGCTTGACTTCCAATGTCGGCTTCCCCTGGACAATTCGTGTCATGGGGTTCATCGCCCTCTTCGCAGCTCTGGTGTCTTTCCCAGCCCTCCTAAGCGGGTCTGGAATCCTTGCACGGCGGCGTAAAGCTCGGAAACTCTTTGACAAGACAGCATTGAAGGATAAACTCTTCATTGTATTTACTTGCTCGACGTTTTTCACGTTTCTTGGATATATCACCCCGTACTTTTATATTCCAACTTATGCGCAAGACAAACTCGGTACTTCGGAATCCACCGCCCTGTACATGCTCGTTATATCGGTGGCAGCGTCTTTCTTTGGCCGCCTGGGATCGGGTCTCGTTGCACATTATCTCGGAAGCATATTCACATGGATATTGTGTTCACTGGCTTCTGGTATCCTGTCGCTCTGCTGGATGAGCATCACAACCGAAAGAGCTTTTATCGCTTTCAGCATTTTCTGGGGTAAGCCTCCGCCCCTCCACCTTAAACTATGCCCTAACATCTCCCTAGGCTTCTTCTCCGCCGGCCTCGTCACCCTCCCTGCCGCTGCCTTTGCCAACGTCTGCCCCGACCTCTCCCTCCTCGGCACTCGTCTCGGTATGTCCTGGGGCGTGTCTTCTCTTGCAACATTAATTGGGGCGCCGATTGCGGGCGCGCTGCTCAAAACGAATGACGGGAAGGCGGATTTTAGAGATGTGAGTATTTGGACGGGGATTTGTTTGTTGGTGGGGAGTGCATGGTTGGTTTATCTGTGGGTGACGGCTGTGAGGTTTCAGAAGAGGGGGTGGTTTATTTAGGGGAATGACGATGACGTTGGTCGTAGTTGGGTGTAGTCTTG
This sequence comes from Delitschia confertaspora ATCC 74209, assembly GCA_010093945.1. NCBI lineage: Eukaryota > Fungi > Ascomycota > Dothideomycetes > Pleosporales > Delitschiaceae > Delitschia > Delitschia confertaspora. The sequence continues at coordinate 35,903 of ML993848.1, forward strand.
GAAAGTAGTCGAGACTGCGCGATTCTTGCGTAGAACCGCCCTGGAGTTGGACAAAATAGACGTTGAATACTCTTTTTTTGTAATGGTCAACCGTCATTTCCCGCTGAACGAGCAACTTCTGAAAAACTCCACTTGCGAGCTATATACCTTCAGTAGTTGGTGGCGCATAGAATAAAGTGTCAGTTCCCTGCCCACTCCCATCCTTACAACCTCAGCACTGCTGGTTCCCACTACCGCCATACCTCACCAGCTCAGTAGCGCGAGCAAAGTTGCGGTGCAACACAACGCCTCCGACTATGAGACTGCACTGGCTTCTCACAAAATCTTGTAGCATTCTGTCTCATAGAAACCTTGCGTCTTGCCTTATCTTCTCCTGTCCTCACCTTCAACATATCGGCCGCAACATGGGGCTGAGCTTCGGGGCAGTAAGACGCCGTGTTGCCTTAAAGTGGGTGTGGCAGCAGTTGGACCTGAAGGCGGCATTGAGCAGGCAGCGCGGATGAAGAGACGAAGAGGGTTGAGGTGCTGCCACTGTTTCATGAGCGGATGTTTTAGGATGAAAAGGGTGGATGACGTGTGCATCTGACGGATGTGTACGAAAATTTTGTCACTGAGGTGCTTGGTCGAGGAAGACTCGGGGTGGCTAAGGCGGTCACGACGGTGGTGAGGGCGAGAATGAAGTATACATTCATGCCGTTGCTGAGGTGCTTGGTTGGGGAAGGCTCGAGTTGGCTAGGGAAGTCGCGGCAACGATGAAGGCGAGGAGGAAGTGTAGGAGTTAGGAAAGAAATCTGAAGCGAATAGTGGATTAATTAGATAGACGAAATATCTTCCGGGAGGACTTATTTTGGTATGGCTTGGATGCTCCAGCAAGTTCGCTCGATGTTAAACGCCTACTACTCCGCCTCACAGAACATACAACGGCCCTCCTACAGTGCACATAAAGAAGCCCAAATTTAGAGAAATCGTTCATCAAACAGTATTTACGTTATCGTGTTCCCTGAGAAGGCTATAGGTTCTTCGGCAAGAACGCAGACCGGTTGCCGCGATACTAAGTAGATATCACAGGCCCCTCGGTTCGAGTCTGAGCCGGGAAGCGGAGGTTCCAAAATGATTATATAGCGGCTGGGAACCACGAGTAGTGGCGAGGAACGGGGCCCTACTGATGGAGAGTTGATGATTTCTTTAGGATTTTTTGCTCCTTTATTTTTAGATGGAGATTGTAATTCAATACTTTTGGTGTTAGTACTCTCTGCGCTCGCATTACTTCCCATTTCTCCGGCCTCGGTCACGATCTCAGCTATCATCATATCCTGTGCAATGGCAAATTGCTCTGCAGTTTCGGCCATCTACATGCGCATGACCAGCCAAATACCACTGCGCAACTAAGAATTCACATCTGCTGACTAAGAATATTCCCGCGGCTTAACCGAACAGTACTTGCCACTACCTCGATCACCATCGCGATAAGGTTGTTTCTCCAACACAGCACACTTCAACTCAACCCCACCGCTCGATTCAGCTCAGTTTGACTCCCCGCAGGCAATCCTCTCGTCGCCACCATGAAGCTGTCCTGCCCCATAGTTCTCTTGCCGCGGTGGTGATCCCAACTTCAGCGAGAGTGGATTCCTCACACTTGCGCTTCACCTCTCTCCTTCTTTCCCCCTAGAAATTCCCTGCCCCTATCCGAATGTATGCCAACCCTAGCCCAAGTTCGCAAAAGTATGGATCCCCCATTCCCCCTCTTCGTCTCATATGCACAGAGTCCCTTTTGCCCCTTTTGTGCCTCTGCTCCTGAAGTACGGTGTGACTACCCACACCTGAGTGGGCATCAAATCTACGCCTCTCGCAAGTATCACTAGACTAGAGAGAAGCCTCTGGACGTCTGTCTCCAGTAGTCGATAGTTGAAAGATAGCTCTTGCGGATGTCTGTAAAAGGGTTTATTCATCCATACTGCTGTCAGCAAAAGAAATCTCGCAACCTTGCGGATGGTTGTGGCCGCCATCATCCACCGCCTCGTGACAGTCATCAAATGCTTCCATCGCAGTCCTCGTTCCCGGTATTTACATACATCTGCTGATTACCCAACTATCATTAAACTCGCGTCTGCATCCCAACCACTTAATTGCCATCGCATCTCTCGGCACAGCAACACCAGCCCAGGACGCTAAGCTCTATGACTTCCACGACCAAACAATCAGAAGTCGCCCCTCTGGCGGAATCATCCTGGCCCGTCAACTTCCCAAAATGACCCGAATGAGTGGCCTACCTGCCACTATCCCTCATACGGGGGCAATGCGGTGGATCAGTGTACCTACAAGGTGTTGAAAGGGTACCTATGCATGGAGTCATTGCGCATTCTTCCCGCTTGTGAACTTTATCTTCTGAGGCAGAGGAAGAGACTGTTCCATAGGAGGTTCGAGGAGCGTGCTGAGAGTATGGGTCGGCATTGAGGAGGTCCGCTCAGTAAGGAATTTTTCTAAGTATTCTTCGAGTTCTACACTGATGTATCAGATCTAGGGCAAACGTATGGTGGTGGCTTTGATTTTTGGTATGATGGTAATTCCAGGAGCCCTTGATACGTGTTCGCTTTTCTCCCAGGCAAGAATATATCCATAGACAATGGGGCTCTACTCTCTGAGAATGGGCTAAGGATGGAAAAGGCGAAGTGGGCAGGCGACTGAATGGCATTTTGTTCTCTTATCCTCCGCTCTTCTCTATCTGGTATATACTCGACAGCCCAATCGTTTGTCCGATATCTGTCTACCTTATCAGTTATTCGCGCCGATAATATGAAACACAAAACAAATATATATATATATATCATCATATGCCATAACTTTTAAAGAAGAAGGTAAATAAAAAAAAGTTTCTTGATCTGTGGTTTGTGGAAACATAGCTTACCCTCTAGCGTCCACTACTCATGGTGCATTCATATTCTAAAACAGAAGGACTAACGGCATATCGCACCATTCAGAAGAAGGCAAAAAGGTCGATCGAAGAATAGCGTTGGGGATTGGTCCTTATATGAGATAAGTTTGACAGGAGATAGCTACAATTCAAAGAACGTGGAAGAAAGGGATGCGAATCCCAACCGAGAAAAGCGACCACCGGTGTCACCTTATACTGATGTAGCCCATGTGGAATAGAGAGCATAGCAATTGGCCACTCGTCATACGTGGAGGTATAGTTGGTGTAAAACACGGCGGCATGATCGACTGTTGTCATATAGTTCCCTAAACCCATACTGTCGACACGCCATCTTCTTGGCTGTTCCTGCAGCTACTTTAGTCTATAACCTCAAGGCCGGGGTGCGATCCGTATTATCGGGAGGTTCCTGAGACTACAGACTCGTACGTCTCGCCCATATCCGTGGTTTGAATTGACATGTGGCATACCGTTATAACATTCTCACCGCTGATCCGGGCCGCTGCCGTGTGCTCACCTACTATGCGTCTCATCCAAGGATGTCGACGGCCCCTGGGTATAAGAGTGGCTGCTGAGCATGGGGAAGTCTAGAGGAACCCGTTGTGTGTGGGAAACACGTGGGTTGGGCCTCAATTACTTATGGGTCTTGTGGCTTCCTGTTGTCGGACAGAGGCGCTTCTAACCACACCGTTGGAATGGCTTACACAAGATCGCGAGATCTTGCTGTGGAGATATGCTGTCCTTCATGGCCACTGCGTCAAGGTCATGTTGGACGAATCCAATGCAAAGGCAGTTTGGTGCCGAAGTGCTGTCAGCTCTAAGACTCCAGCCATGCTTCTCGTATAAGCAGTCTGATAATCGATTAAGCTCCATAGGCAGGTGACGGGCTGCTTTGCGCATGATCTCTATCTGTGCAGGATCTGAAGCAGTGGATATAGAGTACATGGATCGTGTAGCCCACGTGTCTGGCATGGATATGAAATTGCTCATGCCATCATATTTGATGTGTCCCAATGCCATGGAAAGACCTTATCATGTGGCTAGGGTTCCACTTTGCAACACTGAAGCTGTCTATGAAGGTAGAAATGCGTGCGGTGCTAAAAATCGAACATGCTTCCTGGTATGGAACAAGAAAGTCCCACAGCGAGAGAGAATTGCGAAATACTTGAAATTCAAGAAAGACGATGGAGGCTATAAAATGAGACATAGAGTACATTGAACATGGACGCCTTACCCCATAATAAACCCGGCTCCGGACATCGTTAATTGAGACAGAGTTCGATCTCTTTGTCTCCCAAATATGTCCCAGAATAATGTCGATCCTAAAGGACATAAGGCAGCTTTCATTATACTAGTGAAAGACTGCATTATCGGGCGCAACATGAAGTCCACCTCCGCAAATAGAGAAAACTTGGGAGGTGGAGACGATCCAGGCTTCGGGTTGAGGTTGTACATATCGAAGACATCCAGTCGCATGCTGAAAGCAATGTGTTCTGAGGGCGAAGTTTCAGCCGTCGTCGTTTATAATCCCTTGGCATATCTTGCGTCACTTTCCGTATACTGGCGATTGGTCCTAGCAATGTGTATCGCTGTGATTATTTGCATCCATCGGGGGCTGTAGATGGTCAATGATACTTCCGAGGAGATGGCAAACATAGAACATATGTAGATAGCAAGGTTAATCCTGATATGCCCCAGTGAAATCCCGAAAGTTGGGTTTCTCGCAGATGAACAAGCCGCATGGGTCTGCTCCAGAGGGTCCCCCCGGTGAAGTACAGCATATGAGTTGTTGGAGAATAACGTACTGTGATTGATCAACAAAAGATCTGTTGAATTTGCAAATGACTGTTTGCAAATACCCCCGAAATTGTACTACTTGGGGTGTAGGTAGGAAAATAATGGCACGCGGTGGCTGTGTGACCCCTAGAGAACCTGCCAGCACGTCATCGACTTGAACGAAAATTGTGGCGTTTGGCTGCGTCGATCGACAGCGGATGATGCGCGTTAGGGATGAATGCAGCTGAGAATCGCCAAATCTGTCAAGAGCCGAACATGTCCGAAGAAAAGGAGACGACAAGGGGAGTGATATACCGAGACATCTAGTGAACCCAGAAATCCCCTCGAAGGCATCATGCAATCAAGCAAGCATGCTTCGCGGCCTGTAGGAAACGTAGGCGATGGCGGTGGGGAGCTGAGGAAATGAAACCACATAGTTGGGACTTCGCGTGCCGATGAAGACACAAGTGTAGAGTAAATGAAAGCCAGAGTAGGACATCCCACATGGCCTCCACAGTGATCTGAGAAACTTGATTGGATTCGAACAACAGATTTACTGGTTTGGGGCGTTAATAGCGATACATATTGCAGCCCCGATCCATGCCTATGGGATATGGCTGAAGAGAAGGCCTCAACGACGGCGTGGCCGAGGAGTGGTCGACCTGTAGGAAACATCCCAGAGCCGATAGAAGAAGCTAATATATGTCAAGTGGCGTATTCTCCGATGGAATATTGGTTTTGCCCGCACCGTGTCTAGATTTGTCTCGCCGGTGTGGAAGAAGAAATATGGCCACCCAGCATCGTGACACCCTGGCTAGGCTGTGCGGTATTTGCACACCATGAGGTGAATAATTTGAACAGCAAGGTAGAAGAAGGAAGGGTTATTTATTATGGAAAGATGTGTATAAAAGGTGTTTGTGTGGTATAACAGTGAAGAGTAGGAGAAAGAAGAAGATAGGAAAATACAGAGAATGAACGCCGAAGTCATGATGAGGTCGCTCAAGCGATCACTAAAGAGATCTAATCCGAACCCGAAGTCGCGGGTGCAAAACACAAAAAACGACGTAAGGCAGGGCCCTGTCTACCCTACGGGTACCTGCTCGAATCCTCTTCAGGACGCCGGCCCGTTCGCTTGAGTCGCTTCATTTTACCCCCAGTCGGCGAACCCAACTCCCCTCCACCTGGGCTTCCTCCCAACCTTATTTTTACGCCAATCCCGTAAACTTGACCACCACCACCACCCAGCTGTGGGGTTATTACCCTGTCACTTATTGAACTACCTGTTACTCATGGTCAGCATGGTCTCTTTGCATCCCTCTCACCGATCGTCTAGGGGGCATTACGGCACTCACCCTCCTGCTGTTTGACCCATTCACGATCACAGGCCCCTGGACCTGGCCTACAATAGTCGACTCCGTATCGAGCCTCACTTTCAGCGGCTTGTTCATGTGTGAGTGGTGGTTCAGCCGAGACACGGCATAATTTGCTTCTTCTTTGGTCCCAAATTTGGCCGTTGCGGTTCCCTTCGATTTGCCCGTCCTCGAATCTTTTTGGATATGCACCTCCAGTGGTCTAATGCCAACACTGTGGAGCAATGTTGTGAGCTCAGACGTCGTTGCCGAATAACTGAGGTTGCTGATGAAAATGCCACGCGATTCCGTCACCATGGCTCCACTTCCAACGTTCACGGGCAGTCCACCTGGTGTTGCAGTATAAACTGGCTGCGGCATCGTTGCTGCATAAGCGTACTGAGGCGCGCACGCATAAGCCTGTGCCATTGGATAAGCCGGATACGCGTACGCATAGGGCGCTGGCGCCGCTACCTGTGGTAGCAGATTCTGTTGTTGCCGGAATATACTTGCACTGACAGCAGAGATATCGATACCGGACCGGATGGGTGAGTGGGACCCTGGGGCGACTCCAAACTGGATATCGCAATTACACCGTAGCAAGGTATAGTTTCCTTCAGATTTAAGGGATGTGGCGAACAAGTGAACATTAACTCCGCTTTTCGCATGAGCGTAACGGTCTGTACAATCTTGTAAGTGGTGAAAATTGAAAGTGCGAGAGAAAACATACTGTACGCTCGTTCAGCATCTTCCCGCTGGCTAATTCTGCACCAACCTTCCTTCCCACCTCCTGGGCGTGTGCTCGGCTTGATATCCACCCAGCCGGGTTGGTTGTTCACGTACTTGCGTACATCGTCTTTAAAGTCTTGCCACGTCCAGTGTGAAGGTAACTAAGTATCATTAGCTGTGAACTTGTCCGGCGCGAAAGCCGACATACTCCAGTGGGAACAATGAAGTAATCCTCTTCCTTCCCCAAGTTCTGATTCTGTGATGATCCAGCGGACGACATTGTAATTCGAAATAGGTTGAGGTTGAGTTATTGAACGTAGAAAATTCAAGGCAGCAGGATAAGTCAATGGATGTAGAGCTGTGATAGTGGTTGAGGTGGGTGAGAAAGAAGACTCAGTTTGAGATGCGAAACCAACAAAGCGATATTGAATTGATATGTGAAGAGAGGGATACAACCAAATAGCACAGTAAGTGAGGAACTGAGGAACTGAATATCGATGATAGAACGGTCTACTTATACTTAGGGCATAAGAGATCTTGATTTCCAGGAGTCTGTAGCCCTCCCATACATGAAGGCGGCTTGCAAGGGTGGTTAGTTCAACAAAAAGCCTGCTTTTTTCGGTACCAGGCGGGATAGGAGCCGATTCTCTCTGGGGTTGTAAAAATCGAGAGGTAAACGGATGAGATTGGATACTCATTTAATCCAGTAGACAATGACCAGGCATCGAAGGCTGTCGGCGTACACCGGGCTGCTTGCAAGAGATGCTCGTGCCGGTAAACCCTGCTATAGATCGCCAATCTAACGCGGATAGTCGGTTAGATCTATGTAGCCGCAGGCGCAAGATATAGAATGGAACTTAAAGCCACACTTCGGGCTTAAATGCGTACTTCTGGCAAGGCGGCAGTGAATAAAGTTCAGAAACTCTTCGGCCATATTCGCGCCACCGAAACGGATCAGAAAGTATGTAGTCTTGGTATAGAATAATTCAGAGTCCGTGATTTGGCAGATGTGCGACTTGATTGGGTGTAGGCCCTTCGTTTCGATCAAGATGTTCGTATCCCGAGCGCCTGAATAGCAACTCTTCTCCCATCGCAACCGAATGCTGAGTCTGATGCTCTTGGTTGCGGTTTGCATCTTGAGCTCGATCTAGGTGGTTGTTCGCAAGTTTGCAAAAGTTGCAAGCATCGGTTAGCGCAGAGTTCATATAATTCTTCCTTCGATGTGACAGCTGAATCCAAATTTAGCTGTGGTTGTACTGTATCAGCCATGATCGCGTGTTTTCGGAGACGCATGGCGCGTGGATTTTTCTGCGATTGTGACAGAAACTGAGCTGGAATTCCATATTTGCTTTTTTAGGCGCACCGCTTACCCTAAGATGTCAGCCTCGGGAAAGGAAGAGAGGATCGGAGATCACGTGAGCACCCGTCTTAAACAAGTCTCCAGGTGCGCTCTGCATATACTGAAGGGCTCAGAAGATTCATTTTGAGCATTATTGCGCTTTCCCGACGACTAGACGCTGGTCGAATCCCCCGCTGACGACCCACTCTTCTTCTTGTGTATTTGGTTGATCGTCTTGATAGTCTGGATGGACAACTCCTGCCCAAAGACATCTGACCTTCGAACCAGGTTCATGTGCCTCTAGCCTTACAACAATTTTCCCAGTGTTGGCTTCGATTCCCCGGACGATCCCATCATCGCCATTGACCCAAACTCCACTGCCGTTTGGTCTCCATGCTAAAGCGGGCGTAGAGTACTGGGTCTGTGAAGATAATGTGGAACACTGGACGAGTATCGCAGCCTCTTCTCGATCTTGTTTAACAAGTTCTGCTCGGGCTTGTGAGGCTTGGGTTGTATGCTGAAGAGCGGCCCCCGAAACTTGTCCGAGATCATGCACATTATTGTCCGAAGCGTTGGCCGCATTAGGGGGAATAAGCAACCGTACAATGATCAGCTTCATGTGAGGAACGGATGAAGTGGCAATAGCTGCAATTGTTGGATCTATGGGGCATATCTGGACCGCAGAAGGGGTGAATGCTACCCAGGCATTAGAATGAGGTGCCAGGTTTTGTGTTCCAAGGAGTTTCAATTCTGGGTTATCCACACCTGGATTAGGCAAGGTATAATAGTAGAGAGAGGTCGAGTCCCTCCGTGTGACCAAGAGTACTGCAGGTGTTGTGTCCACCGGCTGAACGAAAATAACTGTCTCAGGAATGGTCTGTAAAGTGAGAGAAGCAACCGGATCTCCAATTCGAGGTTCTTGTCCATTATTTAGCTTCATGCAATACAATATTACCTTTGAATCCCACCCGGCAGTGGCAATATATGTGGTGTCATGATCAGTCCAACTTGTGACTTTTACTATAAATTTACTTTGATCACGCCTCTCGTCCAACAATTCATCTCTGCATAAATCGTAGAGGACTAATCTTCCGGACATTGAGGCGAGCAGAATATACCGCTGTTCGAGAACTGCCATATCCAAGATGGGGGAGTCTTGCAGACCGGTGTAAGAACGGACCAATTCTAGCGATGAACGACTAGGCTTGAGAATGCTGAGACGTCTGTCCGCAGAAGTAGTAAGGAGATAGGGTTGTGGGCTTTCGTTCAGCAAGGTCAATTGTTCAACATAGACGGATAGGATATTTGACGCCGAAGGAAGCATGTCAAGTACGGTAGATTTAGAAGGAGCTTCTCCAGTTAGAGTTGTATATGTAGGCCATGAGGGATGGCCACGAACCTGGAATACGCCAGCCTTTGTCTTCATCTTCAACGCCCAATTTCTCGAACTGAACAGTTAAATCATACTTCTTCTTCTCTTCTAGAATCTGTTCAATTGTCACATCAATGGGTGATCCTGATGCCACGTCTGGGGCTAAGCCCGCCTCTCTGATGAAAGTCTTAAGAGTCTGTTTGACAGCAATGCTTCATTAGTGGAGCTGCCGACGGAGGGGCACACCGAGCCACTCGCCTCATCGTAACCATTCGCCTTGAGAAATCGAGCGACTAAGATTGCAGCTGACGGGAGCATGGTTGGCGTTTAATTGGTGTTGCTGGGTGATAGAAGAACGAAAACTAAAGTGTATATTCGTGAGGTGACGCTGCGATAGAGAAATAATCTAGCACGTGCCTAGCGGGGGTTGGGCGCGTCAGAAATAATCGTAGTTGCAAAACCCCTCTAGCGAACGTTATAGACCTCCATAATTCTTTTCTCCTTCTATTATCCTATTATTGGTGTAATCACCTCGTGCAATACGGAGAGGAGATTGAGTTTATTTCTAAGACTTTAATTCTCTCGAAGTGGTTGTCTATATCGGATTCGTTCATACGTCAAGTTTTTGGACTATTTTGTGTGAGAATTTTGCTTCAAGTGGGCAATTCACTGTGGAAGAATGGAGGTGAGGTAAGCAATAGTATTATATCCTTTCAATCTGCTAATTTTTAAGGAAGTATACGAATACACCGGCAGCATCCATATTGAGCGAGAGGCTCTCACAGCTTGATTACCTGCTTCAATGTGTTTCGGTTCAGCCATATAGTATTCCACTACGGCTCAAGATCGCAAAGGTATACCAGTCTCTGGGTTACCCAGATCTTGCCATCGGAGAAGCCTATCTAGCTCTTGTTTTGCTCGACGAGATATCAGACGAAGGCGAATACTATGAGCAAGCAACAGAAGCAGCAACGGCCGATGCGGCTGCTACAGACTCCTTAATAGACCAACCCGTTGGTAAAGAAGAACCTCTTATATGGGCTATGAAATGCTGGAGTAATACTGCGTAAGATTTTGTACTTTCGGTTGTTTTTCTCTGGTTTCTAGCTTCGTTGTTTTGATAGTCCTTATGCCACCGATCCCTTGACTCAGTAATAGAATCAAGGGATCGGTATTTCCAACCAGCCTCTCGACAACTATATATTTGGACCCTACAGCTAATACTCTCATAGATACACTATTCTAGTGGACTGCCTGATCAATTGCGCATGTCTCCGCAGTGCATTCGACTACAACTCTCGAGCACTGAAAGCATTCCCCGAATCTGCAGTATTCAAAGCTTATAAAGAAACTCTGTCGACCATACTTCATGCATACTGCAAAACGAAGAATATTAATTTTCAGGACCTGGATGTGCAGGACTACCCGGACAGGGGTTTTGTCCGCCGCGAACTCTATCCATGGAACAAACATGAACCGGACCGATACGCTCCAGAAACACTAGAATTTCTCAATGAGGAGATAGCGGTCATTGCTCCTAAACTCGAAGTCCGGGTGACAGAACTTCCGATTCTGTCGCCGGAAAATGCTTCTAACGAGTAAGTATCTATGATAGGAAATCTTTGCTTGCTTTAATGCTAACACTCTAGAGTAGGAAGACCCCTTCAGATCAATCACCAAGCTTTGTCAAACAACTCGGCGTCTTCGCCAAAGAAGATCTCGCCCCAGGCGAGGAAATTCTGAAAGAGAAATCCATTTTGACTGCAGTCGGACGACTACACGACTCTTTCTGTGACGCCTGCAGTGCTTCGCTACCCAATTCTCGAGACGAGGGAAAAGAGAGCCCCATTCCATGCGAAGAATGCGACGAAGTCTTCTTCTGCAGCCCACAATGCCACGAACTCTCTTCACTCTACCATCCTGCTCTCTGCGACGTCAGTTTTGATCTCAGCGGTGTCCCTGCGAAAGAAGCTGCCGATAGCCTCTACTCCTTACTTCTCCTCCGCGCACTCGCCATGGCAGAGACCCAAGACATGCACCCTCTCGATCTGAAGGAGGTCAAGTTCATCTGGGGCGACTACCACGGCCTTGACCTCCCCAAAGTCTGGAAAACAGACTCAGATGGCCAGCTCGCTGACCCCTTCGGTGGTGTCCCACAGACTCTCCCTTTCTCCTTCGAAGCCAACATCCTGCGTCCCCTACACATGCTCGAAAAAATGGACATCAATATCTTCGAGCAATCCCCCCGCTACTCCTTCTGGGTCTTCAACACGCTCTACTCCAAATTCCGCGGCACAGCCTCTGCACGTCAGGGCCTCGATGGACGTCCGGAAGTCGGGGCCGTGCATCCGCTATGGTGTCTCGCGAACCATAGCTGCGATCCGAACGTACGCTGGGAGTGGCAGGGCAGTATTCGGTTCTGGGTGCGGGAGAAATTAGTGGAGTGGGAGGGGCGGCCGGAGACAGAGAGACCAGGGCTCAAGGAAGGGGAGGAAGTGTTGAGTCATTATTGTGATGTTAGGCTGCCAGTGAGGGAGAGGAGGGAGTGGGCTGTGGGGGCGCTGGGCGGGAACTGTATGTGTAGGAGGTGTGTGTGGGAGGAGGCTAAAGAGAAGAGGAAGGCGGATACTGTGTAATACAGCAGCATTTTCGTTAGAAACTACCTCATTTTTGCCCTTGTTTCTTTCTACATCTTCAAATCCCAGCTCACTGACCGCATCTCCTTACTATTAATTAGCCACAAACAACCTATCTGTAACCTAGACACAGTTTCTCCCGTTCTTCTATCCATATATTCCCTTTACACGCCCCGCTAACTCAACCGGCATGAATTACCTCAATCCGATCCCGTACGATTTTCTATCCCCCATCCCGTCCCCAAATTCCTATTGGTCCGCTAGTGACCCTCGCCTGTTAATGCATTCCCAAATTCTGAAACATATAACCTGCTTTTCAGGCCCCAACAGTGAACGGATACGCCCCGAGCCGACGCCATAGCCCCACCATATCTCCATCGCCCGTCCATATCTTCCCGTCCCCATTTACCCTGCAGCGGAGGGAATTTCCTCCGACGGAAGCTAATTTATATTCCCCGTCGAAGCATGAGAAGCTTGCAGGTTGCGTGATTTATACCTAGGTACGGAGTCACTCGGAGGAGGCTTCATCAATATTAGGCAGATATGCCTTAAGAGTGAACAATCTGTAGGGGCTGAATAAGGTTGGAGATCTGCTTCCCCGTAGTTTTAGTGGCGTTCGGTGGATCTAATCTCATATACGCCTTAAGGTAAGGCGGAGTAGGAGGCGTAGTCTTGATAACCTTCCATCTGAGGGTTTACAGGCAACAGAATAGGAAGCTGGAGCCGGGGCTGGAGCTAAAGTTTCTTACCGATAACTGTATACACGGCTCGAGGTTTCCGGCTTCGGGGTTATGTAGCAGCACTTGGTGTTTTGCAGCGAGATACCAATGAACTCGCCGGTTCTTGTTCTTGTCCCGTGCCTGAAAATGCAAAAACATATGACTGACCCCAAAGACCAAAACAGACGTGTAAAAAGAACTGGCGCCAGAACAAAAAACATACAACAGCCAGGATTCTCACGTGGTCACCCACCGCAATACTAACTGGCCGGTTAGGAGCTTGAGTACGGCTGATCGGACGGGAAGCCCTATATTCTCCTACCTATGGCCGTATGTGGCATATATTCTCATGTATACTAAAAATCTATGTGTAAATAATGCAAAGATCCAGATTTCTTCACCTAATCTGCTTATTAAGGCTACCAAAAGAAACCTAGTATATCCAACGTCACAATCGCCAAAACATAGCCTGAGCATCACGCTCTTCCCTTAATTTCCTCGGTAGCTTATCGAGGACAAAAATAAATAACAAAAACATACAACAGCCAGGATTCTCACGTAGTCACCCACCGCAATACTAACTGACCGGTTAGGAGCTTGAGTACGGCTGATCGGACGGGAAGCCCTATTCTCTCCTACCTGTGGTCGTATATGATGGAAAGTTGTCCCAAATATTATTGATTTACATCAATATTTGGCAAGATCAATAAAACCAAAGCATTTCCCTATCACTTTCCAAATCTGCTTACCCATAAGTACGAAAAGAAATCCAGCATACCAAACAACGTCACAATAACTGGACCCCAACCTAAGCAGTACGCTCCCCTCTTCTATAGCTTATCAAATACAAAAATATGATAAAAACATACAACAGTCAGGATTCTCACGTGATCACCCACCGCGATACTAACTGACCAGTTAGGAGCTTGAGTACGGCTGATCGGACGGGAAGCCCTATTTCCTCCTACATGTGGTCGTATGTGATAGATCAAAATAAAATAATAAATTATAAGGCTGATACTTTTGGCTCATATTGGTTCCGCAACCAAACTTTTTGCGCAGATCAAATCTACCCTTGAAACCAAGCTGGCAATCATAAAATGAACACAGCAACATAGCTCACGTTTCCTCTTAACATCAATGCCCCCTTTCAAAAATGTAAGGGACACAACAGCCAGGTATATACTTGCCTCAATCCTCAGATGCTGGAAACGGCGTTGCATCTTCCGTCTGATAACTCTCCAAAATGCAGCACAACCTCTATGCCATACAACGAGCCTGACATCAATTAATTTAGAGCAGGAACAGTTGCTGAAATGTGAAGTGGTCATAATAGATATGGCTATGGTGTCAAGTCATCCGCGGATAGTGAGTTAGTATAGTAAGATAATTCCCGTTGAATATGTAGGAAGAGTAATAGGATATAATACAATAGATCCGCTCGTCAACGTAGACCTTCATCTCAAATACAGCACTCAACCTACTATAACGCATTTCCTCAGAAGACAAAGGTCTTTGCATACTTCATATCCTGTTCCGCATAATACTCCTTCAACATAGTATCCCTCAGCTTCGCCAACCTCAGCGTCACACCCTCCTCCTCTTGTTCCAACTCCTCTACCCTCTCATCTATCTGTTGCGTCACTCTCAGCTTCCAAATCAGCCCGGTGATGCCACCCGACTTGGCTTTAGTCTGCTTTTCTTTGGCCTCGGCGGTGAGGAAAGTCATAATCTTGCCCCAGGATTCCAGGCCAACTTCCTCACACTGCTGGCATTTGACCTTGCGCTCCGAGTCCGCCTGGATCTTTTCTTTTAACTGAGCAGATTTGGCTGCCGAGACGCCGTCGCGAACCCAACGCAGCCCTTGTTGTCTTTGCGATTCGGAGACCGCTGTGGCAAAAAGGATTTCGCCGATGTAGTTCATTAGTGCCGCTTCTTCGCACTGGTCTTCTTCTCTCCGAAGCAGTGGTTCATCGCCCGAGGGAGGCAAGGGGGGGTATGCGGGTTCTTGAAGAAGGGTTGTGAGGGTCCCTGTAAGACTTGAATCCTTCGGAGGTTCGGGGGGCGATGGGGGAGCTGGGTCTGCAGAGCGGCGCGCTCGGAGTACGGATACGAAGATTGGGAGAGCGGCGGAAATGTTGCCTGTCAAGGCGAAATGGGTTGCTAGGTTGGTAGCCGCGTAGACGATATTCGGAGTGATGGTGTCTTTTGGCGCGGAGCTTTTGAGAATGGCAGTATCGGGGTCGATAGTTGATGAAAAATCGGGAGTCGGCAGTCCAGATTTGGCGATGTCGAGAGCCCAGCGATACATTTCCTCGGCACTCGTTATGAGCTGCTTGAAGCTGAGCCAATCAGCATAAGCTATTGCGGCGGACATTCGCTGATAGGTAGTAAAGCCTTTAGATGTAAGGACTTTGAGGTAAAATTTCTCTGGAGGCTCGGTGACGGGCATCCGCTGATCCTCATCCGGCGGCAATGGCATGCCCGGAGGAGGTACTTTGGGTCTCGGATTTGTTGGCGAAGCGATAAATTCGGGGGCCCAATTGTTCTCCCTACTCTTGGTTGTAACCCACCCCTCCATACGCTCTGCTGCGCGGCCCATGCCCATTAAAACTTCATAATAGCCCTGCCTCCATTCCTCACTTTTAGCCGTAAGATCGAGTCCCTTGCCCAAACCAGGAGCAGTAAAGCCATCCTCTAGTTCCAAAACACCCGCGCCGTCCTTGCTGACATCCTCGAGTCGATTTAACACCACTTCATATTCGCAATATACTGCCGCGTAATTGGGAAAGCCCAGACCTTCATTGTTTTCCGGTATCTCCCACCATTTTGCTCTTCTGAACCTGAACCTGGTGTATAAACTCCATTCATGTGGAGATGGGAAAGCTCTCTCCTGCCTCTCACTCAGTATTCCCATTCCTGCAATAGTCGCCAACGTGGTGAAAAGCCATATGTACACAGTATACTTTGCGGTCAATTTTGCGGTCTCTTTGATAAACTTCTTATTCTGTGTACTAATAAGACGATTCAATTGACCGCGGGCGATATGTGTAGAGGAGGGGTATAGGAAAGGGAGCTGCGGTCTTGGTAGATTCGTTGAGACGAGAAGGCGACGCGGATGCTTCTGAGAGAATTGCCGCGGAAGCGGAGGTTCTATTCGTGCATTGGGAGACCGTATGCTACGGGAAACTGGGCGCATCCGGCAACCATCTATACGTGGCGGACGCATAATGAACTCTGTTGGAGGAAGAACTGTAGTTCCAAAAGTCGACGATGCAGTCAATGGTGTTGAACTAAACGCCAAGGAATAATCGCCGCTCACCGCCTTACCCTGGTGGCAGAAAAAGTTCGGGAATTTTGTTGCGTCCTGAGTCCCGCCAAAACTTCCCCAGTTCTTCCTCAATACCAATTCAGTCGCAACATCTTTTCCTACTACATAAATTCACAGAAATAATGGGCGAAAAGGACGAAAAGCGCGCCGCCAAGGAGCTGCGCAAGGCAGAGAAAGCTGAGAAAAAGGCAAAGAAGGAAAAGAAGCAGAAGGTGGTCGAAGAAGCAGCTGCGATCGTTGCTGAAGAGACTGAGGAATCCGCAGAGCCACCCAAGGACAAGAAGAGGAAGAGGAAGTCGGAAGCTGTCGAGGAAGAGCCTAAGAAATCCAAAAAGTCTAAGCAATCCAGCAAGGATGGTGAAGATGACGTTATGGAGGATGCGCCAGCTCCCGAAACCGAGGTAAAGAAGGAAAAGAAAGACAAGAAAGAGAAGAAGGAGAAGAAGGAGAAGAAGGAAAAGAGCGAGAAGAAAAACAAGGGAGAGAAGAAGGAGAAGAAGGCCAAGAAGGAGGAGTCCGAGGCGGATGAGCCTACTGTAGACAACCCCTTACAACCGGACTTTGTCCCCCTCGACCCCGAGTCTGTCAAGGAAGAGACTTCGAAAGATAAGAAGTCAAAGAAGGATAAAAAGGACAAGAAAGACAAGAAAGACAAGAAAGATAAGAAGGACAAGAAGAACAAGAAGTCGCCAGAAGAGATCAATGACACCGAGGTCGCAATGAATGACAATGCAAAGAAGGGTGAGACAGATGGTGTCACAGCCGAGGAGAACGGAGAAGCAAACGGCGAAGCCTCGGGAAAAAAGACACGTTTCATCGTCTTCGTCGGTAAGTAACAGTTCAGTTACTCGTGAATGCGAACAATCTATGTCTAACTGACTACCTCTCTAGGCAACCTCCCCTTCAAAGCAACCAAAGAAGACGTTGAGAAACACTTCGCTAAAGTTGCGCCTTCATCCGTACGTCTCATGACCGATAAAGAGACCAAGAAACCAAAGGGCTTCGCATTTGTAGAATTCGACAACTATGACAGGATGAAGACGTGCCTCAAGCTGTACCACCACACAGTGTTTGATGATGGCTCCAAGAAACCTCGTAAGATTAATGTTGAGTTAACGTATGTATCTCCCTCTGTACACTACATATATGCTATCGTTACTAACTCCACTCTAAGTGCCGGAGGAGGCGGCAACACCGACGACCGCAAAGCCAAGATCCAAGCTAAGAACGAGAAGCTTTGGGAAGAGCGTCAGCGGCGGAGAGAAGAAGAGGAGAAGGTCGAGGCGCGGAAGGCAGCTAAGGAGGCACGATTGAAGAAGGGCAAGAAGGGCCCCAATGGAGTGGCCAACATGGATAAAGCACCTGATGCGCCAGTGGAGGCACCTGCAGATAACCACTCGGGTATCCACCCTAGCAGGTTGTCTAGGTTACAGTTCTAGGTGTGGAAGGATGATGGGCTTGTTTCAATTACCTCTTGACGCTTGAATAATGCTGTCATTAAAAGGCATGGAGTTCCGGAAAATTGGAAATTTCATGCTTTAGTTACACGGTACCATGGGAATGCATCTTCTCCTATCTTTTCTCTGCTTCATCTCTACAAAGTATTCCCAAAGGAATATGTATAGGGTGCTATCCAATCAAATCCATTCATCGGAGCGGCCCGAAGCGTGTCTTGGCATGGATGTTGAAGTAGACTACCGGATTTGAAGAACCTCCAGGAGCGCTCCACTACCCCTCCATAACTAACTGACAAGATATTTAGATGCTAACCTGAAGAGCTAACAATTTGTAACACTGAAAAACATCGAAATTGTAGGTTAGCTTGACTTCATATACTTTCTTTAGCTTGACTCATTCATTGCTGTCATCTCAACTTATTTCATACTCTTCATTGCACTTTTATTCGTGTTCCCTCGGTTGAATATTCTTCTTATAACCCATTTCTATATTCTCCTTCTTTTGGCCAATACATTTATATCTCGATTGCGCTCCTTTTATTTTTATTTTTTATTTTATTGAAATTGACGTCATTGCAATATTCATATCTTGCGCAACAAGAGAGGAGTGATCTAACTGACGTAAGCGGAATAGGGACACCCCCATTATCTTACATGGTACCTCTCGACGAAACTTTTCATCTATAACTCACCCTTGAAACGAACTTCCAAAATTCAGACCAGATCTGTATCAGCCACAATGTCCAACTCCGCCCAAACCACAACCTCCAACTCTCTCCCTCTCCCGGACAGCATCCCCTCCGAACCGGTTAGCTGGACAACAGACACCATCCACATCGAGTTAACCCCCCATGCGCTCAACCATCAAACCGCCACGACCTTCGTGTCCTCCCCCTCCGCCGGCGCAACCGTCCTCTTCATCGGCACCACCCGCGATTCCTTTAACAACACACCCGTTTCTGGCCTCTCCTACACCTCCTACACCCCCCTAGCCCTCCACACCCTCCAATCTATCGCTAGTACCGTCCTCGCCAAGCACAGTCTCACAAAAATTTTCATCTGCCATAAACTAGGGGAATGTCCGGTGGGTGAGGCCAGTATCTTGATTGCGGTGAGCAGTCCGCATCGGCAGGCGGCTTGGCGGGCGGGAGAAGAGGCCCTGGAGGAAACGAAGAAGAGAGCAGAGATTTGGAAGTTGGAGAAGTTTGTTGGGGGCGAGGGGGTGTGGAGGGCGAATCGGGATGGGGTTATGGGAGTGAGGGTGGAGGATGAGGGAATGGCAGAGGAGACGGCAGGGGAGGAAGGGAATGTAGTGGCATCAGAATAGGTGTGTTTAAGCGGAGAGTAAAGAGCGCTGGATTGGAAGATTGGGTTTGCGGAAAAGAAGCATGAATGAAGCTGGTTGCGGCTTTTTCAAGGTCAGAAGCTCCTGAGGATTGAAGCAGTGCGCATTCTACCACTCTCCAGAGAATTTGGCGCGGTACATGGCAGAATTATTCTGGTCGCTGCTTTAATGGGATAAATCATGTTTATGATGAATATTAACATCAAAATCCCAAGGTGGTGAAAGGTTAGCCGGCCGTAGGTTCCATAAGCTGGTTTCTTAATTCTGATGACCATTTCTAAACCTCGAAAGTAAAGCTAAACTTTGAATCGAAATTCATTCTGAAAATCCGGACTCACTGTAACGAGAACAGATGCAAGTGGCTACTTAAAAAGAAACCCAGGGCAGCGATTGCAAAGACTGAGCACAAGTTGTTCAACGAAGGGGCGAATCTAACTTTGGGTCTCTAGAAGTAAATCCATACTCTCTATGCAATTTGGTGTGAAAACCGGATTCACTTCTGAAGACCGGAAGAGTTAAGCAAGCAGCGCTGCCCAGTATTGCACAGAAGTGTAACCAATAGCCCTATGAGGGACACCCGGGTTCATGGTGATCCCCCTGGTTGTTACCTAATGGAAAGCTACGCAAGCTACTGACGTCTCACATATCGCGAGATCTTACCTACAGTGAGAACCGGAAACCAGCGCTATCCAACGTCGTGCACCTGCACAGCCGGAAGCCAATGTCAACCAACGTCGTGCACCGATGCAGCCGTAAGCCACGTGCGTTGGGATTGGACAAACTTTATCGAGCTCGTTGAGACTCCTGGATTGATGTGATACACGAGCAGTTTATCTTTCACAACACCGCAAGCTAAGCTGTTGAAACAGCGTCCCCTTGAGCTAGTGCAATAGCAGTAACCCGAAATACACGGCGAAACGTCTGCCGATACAACTCGGTAGCCAGTAGTGGCGATGCAATACCGGCAAATCTGGAAAAAGGTCCGAGGTCTAACATGGTGAATTTCGGAATTGGTTAATAGAGAGTAGTTCTCGATGGTCGGAGTCGAAATGCGGAATAGGCTAGAATATGCCTGTCTTCAACGACTCGGCCAGACACTGGAATATCCTTCGCCTTGAATCTACTATTCGTACATCCAGCCGTAATCGTACACGTCGTCCCAACATTATCGCAATGCTTTTCAGGCTTTCTTGGAACTTTCCGCCTCTTTTCGTTTCTCCAGTATGCTAATTTCGAGGGTGCGTTCCCGATTCGAGTTAACATTACTTGGAGAGGCGTCAAAGCCTTGATAGCCTAAACGGCTGCGGAGCGCCCTTTGCATCTCCGACAAGCCTGAAATGTCGAATGCCCAAAGTGTTCCACCAATTGCCATAACTCCAAGGCTAACTACGTTCATTGTAGCCAAGTTCAAAGCCTGTATTGCGTCCGCTGTGGGACTAAAGTGTTCATGTGGATTGGTATTCGCTTCAAATAACTTCGGTATATTTCGTAAGTGCCTTCGATGTATCGCCCGCCGAGTGACTGACGTGGAGACCAGAAATAGGGAAGCGCCGAGGAAGAAGATGGAGAGCTGCTTCAGGGAGCGAGGACTACTGATGGGCGTGCTTTCGTATGCAACTTCGGGAGAGGATCGTGGGGGTGTTTTGGTCGGCTCGGGAGAGGACTTTGTCATTGTTCGATCTAATGGAGATTTGTATAGCTCTTCCATCTGATGACAAGATAGAGCGGTAATGCAAGTGCCGTCAGCTCTGCGATAACGTAAAGCGGTGGGACAGTCAAATGCTGCGCTGGATTAAGAACGACGAAAGAGATTGAAGAGGTGTCTGTAGTAAACAAGGCCCCCTTGAGGATGAATGGTGATGGAGAGCATTGGAAAATGTTAGGCCAAGAAATGAAAGTTAGAGCTTAGTCATCCGGTACGGATTATCTTGCTCCGTTCTGATGTCAACCTTCGACCTTCAATCTTAACTTCAACATTCACCCCGCACCCTCCGATGCCTCTCAACACCGAATGCTCCACTCAAGTCACCATAACTCTGTGTTCATATACTTCTCAGGTATCATCAACAGGGACAAAATTAAAAGCTCCTAGCTGTTCAGCTTGTGATACCGCTGCTCCTGACTGGATTCAACAATTAACCCTCAGCTGAGCCTGCATTTGGCGTTACCTAATATACTCACTCATTTCGTGTCCTTCGAGGCACCATGCCTCATACTTGAATCCCAATGGACAAGGTTTCAAGCAAACAGAACGTCATGTTGTTTTCGGCCTTGTTTAATTAGGGTGCATGTCGGCATGACTTCAACAGTGAAGATGCACAACTCCATCAACACAGCCGAGCCTCACGAAAACAACGCTTACGTTTTCGTCTACCCCGCCAAAATACCTCTGCTAGACAGGCCCAGCTAGATGGTAAAGTCGCTCAAGTACTCGGCTAGATGAGTGGGGTTTTGGGGATCCGAGATGTCCTTTCTCTAGTTTCCGCTCTATTCGAGTCCCGCCTCCTAGTTTGTCCAACACTTCCTGCGATCTCGGTCCTGGTCTTACTTTATGGCACAACTCCATAAGTCAGCTGTTTTTCCGAAGCTAGCAAATGGTTGTCGACTCATACTACTTCGGTAATGCCTTGGCCATATACGTCAAGTGCGTTCCCTTCCGGGGGCTATGATCTCAACCCCCAAATATGCCATCCAATTGAGGGGGATTGCGCGTTCCTACGCGTTCCTACGCTGACAACGCTCTCCAGTAAAGTTGCTTCACCCCTCACTAACACACGCAGTGGACCAATTGCTGCAGATTTCTCATGGTATCATCATTAGCAACGAGGATCAGTTTGGACTCATGAGTGGTGGCCAGAGATGGAGCTCTCAGCTTCCGGCGAGACCAGACAACACCGAAACACAAATTAATTGTAGGGCGAGCTCACACTCGCATCAAACAATCCTATAAAGTCTAGTCTCCCCTCAAGTTGGAAGTTCTCTTCTTCAGCATCGACAATTGCCCAGCTTTCTCTTCATCTTCAAGTCCCCATCTTCGCAACAGTACTTTGCCTCAAGGATATTTTTGTCCATCTCCATCCTTTTCAAGATGTTCTTCCGAAATGCCTTCCTCGTCTTCCTTGCTTCAAGCTCCCTAGTCGCTGCCCTTCCAGGCTATTCTAAGGAGGGAGAGGGGGAGAAGCAGGCTGCTAAGTACGAAGAGGGTAAGAAATACGAGCAGCCCAAGGAGGCTTACAAGTACGAGCAACCCAATGGGTCTCCCAAGTACGAGCAGGCAAAAGATTCCAAGAAATATAAGGACGCCAAGAAGAACCCCAGGGGCGAGCAAGCAAAAGAGACCAAGACGTATGAGGATTCCAAGAAATACGAGCAGTCCAAGGATGCCAACAAGTACGAACAACCCAAGGATGCCAACAAGTATGAACAAGCCAAGGAGGCCAGCAAGTACGGACAAGCCAAGGAGGTCAACAAGTACGAGCAACCCAAGGAGGCCAACAAGAACGAGCAATCCAAGGAGGCCAACAAGAACGAGCAA